>VNWY01000392.1:0-47462 GCA_009869845.1 Pseudachorutes palmiensis | reverse complement strand
CAAATTGACACCACAAGTGTAAATCGTCAAATGATGTCTACAGTAATTTAAAGTAATTTTTGCCTTTTTTGCAGTTTCCTTTTTCCCATATTAGAATGTAAGTACATAGTAATCAGCTCCGCTTATTAAGTTGATGTAAGTTTTCTGCTTGTAAGATGAGTTATTTTCCCTACTATTATTATCCTTACTATGGTGGGAAGCAATCTTGTTTCCGAATTATTTTCCCTACTATTATTATCCTTACCATACGGTGGGAAGCAATCTTTTTTTCATTATTCCGAGAATTCGAATCAACCGTAAAGTTCCTTGACGAACTAATATTTAAGTCAGAAGCTACTTTCTGCGTCATTACATTCGATGCTTTGACGTGTCGTTTCAATTTTTATTATAATAAAAAACTAAATGCTACGACGCCAAAGCCAGCGCGTGGCAGTAGCGGCTATGAATGATGTGGAGTAATGGTTATTAATTCATCCGAACATATGCCCCTCTGCCATGGATAAAGCTGGAGTTCTACCTGAAGCTTTACAGCTTCATCAATGCTTTTACGCTTCAGCCAAGTAGAATAAAACCTGTTGAAATTTATTTATTAGCATTTAGAAATTAGCATTCTAAGTGTAAAACTTAAGCTTTTTCTAAGGTGCTGCGTAATGTATTCCCGAATTTTACTTTGTGCTACCATTCTTGTGCTACTGGCGAATATTGGACATTGTAGGCTGGTAAGAAACACTTGTTAAAAGTATTTTCAACTGGTTAACATTGTTTCATCAGGTTTTCAAAACCAGAGGCGAATGGGATGCTATCACAGCGACAGGCTCAAAACCTAGCGTATTGGATCCTAAATTACAATTCAAAGGTGTATACGGCTTGGTGGACGCGTTAGAATTAAAATTGGATGGCACGATTGACTCAACTAAAACAGAAATTGGTTTCAAAGAGTCGGCCGGCGGTGGTTTCCAATCTGATCACGTCTTTGTATTGGTGCTTGATACAAGCAACGTATTTTTTAACATGTACAAAGTAACTCGCTTCACGCTACCGTATTTAGGCTACCTTCCCACATTGGAGTGGACTGACATGAACGCTCTGACTCTCATAAAATTGGGGGCAATTAGTGCGGCCGAAACCAAAAATTGGACGTAGAGTTTAATATTTAATAAAATTCATAATACCAATAAAATCCTGCCGTAATGACAGCTGCGCAAGACATCCGGCGCTGTACTTCAGTTGTAGAATTATTCTGATCTCGACGCTTTGTCATTAGCAGGATGAAGCACAGCGCTTACATTAACAAACTTTCCCCAAAATTAAGCAACATTTTTATTAAACCAAGAAATTCACACATCATACGGCAATGTTCATGGATGGTAGGTTACAATTGCACATAGCAGATTTTTGGGGGGTAATTATATGGGCCAAGAAGAACGGATATAAGAGTGTGACCCCGCGATGTGCTGTAATTCCGCTGTCGAATGTAAAATTGCAATCTCCTCCATTACACGCAAATTGGAGTTATGTCATTGAGGTTATCTTTAATCATAACTTCGCATATGACAATATTTATGTTCATTTTTTTTTAGATATGAAAACCCGTATTTTGTATATTTTACAGGCCAGTTATTATAACCCATAATAAGCGTTTGATCAACTCAAAACCACAAATTTTTTTACAGCCTTTGGATTTTTCATGCTTTTTCAATTATTCCTCTGCTATTTGGTTACGTATAGTTTTGCGACGTTCAACTAAGTTGTACATGTTATTAATAGTAAATTATAAAAGGGGTAGGGTGCCCGGGAAATATCTGTCAGTAAAATGAGCTCAAGATTTGGGTGGTCGGTGAAGAAAATGTGTAGGTGTAATTTGTTTTCCATAAACTGCAGAAGTTTGGAGTTTACAAAGTTTACACTTCATTCCAGAGCTTCATTCTTATGACAAGTTTATGGCCACGAATGCAAACGAATTGCGTCTACTTGAGACCAAATTCTATGCATATCTTTAATACGACGCTGAAACGACGAATTTCTAAGCATTCGAGCAGGTCAGCATGACCTCAACTCAGCCGACCATCATTCTCTTCATAGAAAATGGCGACACATTTCCCGAGGAAGAAGTTAAAGTTGGTTTTTTTAAGGGAAGAAATAAGAATAAAACAATGCTAATTTGCAGACAGGAATAATGCGATTCTTAACTTAATGCACTGTGGTGGAAACTATAAAATTAGTCATATTGGCGGTGACAGCTCACCTTGAGAAATGAAGCTACTAGCAAAGGGTACGTACGACGCAAAAAGATTTCGTCAATTCTAATTTTCCCAGGGCTCAAAACAAGTTCCCCAGCATGTCTGAGAGGCAGATTTTTCCTGGTCACTTGCCTTGAAAGGTTTTTCCATTCAGCTAAGAAGCTAAGATTTTGGATAAAGAGTTAAGGAATACGTTTTTACTACAACACAGGAAAACCTAGAAATCCGGTTTATTCAAACTTATTATTTCCAAACTGAGTTACAGATTTTGATAACAGGTGTTTTTCACTTCAGGAAAATATTGACAGAAGAATGTGGGGGCAAAGCAATAATTATTATTACTAATAAAAACTGGAATCTCACTTGCCGTAGATGTTGGACACTTTTGGCTCAGATCGACCCAACGTTCACTTTACATACGTAGACCCTTTGCACAAGTAAATTTTTTTTATACATTTCCGCAAACTATAAAATAAAGAGTGGCCCTGGAAACTTCGACATTCGCAGTCACATAATGTGCCGCTGCCGTGTATTTGTGCTTGTTTTCCGTCCACTGCAGAAGTTTGGACCTTGGGAGGTGGTTCAAACGTGATCACAGGAATTCGTTCATTCAAAAAGATCTTGACGGTGGACTTCAGTGGAAATGGGTTGCGTCTGCGTGAGACCAAATTCTACACGTACCTTCATTACGACGCTTAAGCGACTGCAGAATTCCTGAGTATTCAAGCGGGGGACAAAAAACTCCTAATCTCAGCCGATCATCTCCTCTTCATAGAAAATGGCGACAAACTTTTAAAAGTAGGGCGACAAGATGGGAACATTCTACCCATTCCTGTAACAAATATTCAGAAGCAAACAATGACCGGAGTTTTTGCACCGTTGACGAAAGCTGGAACGTTAGTGGTGAACGGATTCCTCGTTTCCTGCTATGCGCATGTCAAATCGCACGCAGTTGCCCATGCAAGTCTGGCACCGCTCAGGTTTTGGTATTCACAGCACCGGAAGTTGGGTAAAGCAAACAAGGACAAGCATTCAGAAGGACAAGGGTTGCACGGATTCGCAAGACTTCTTTTGAACATTTAAAAAGCCTTGCCCAAAACAATCAGTAAGAAATACGTCACTCCAAATTTGAAAGAAATGTCAGCCTAATACGACAAGAACCTGGAATATTATTAAGGAAACATAAATGCAGTGTAATGCTAAGGTGTTCAATGAGTCCAAGAAATTATTATATTGAATGTTACAATATAAATCTGCATGAGATCTGTTAATTAATCCAAGTGCACCACAAGAAATTATCGTTTTTTCTCGTAAACTTGATTCAGTTTGAGGTAATTCATTTAGACGTGAGTTGTTCTTGTTTTGCAAGTGCAAGAGTAATTTCAGGACGGAATTATCAAACTCATTAAATAAAAAAGTTATGCTCAATCAGCAGTTTTCGCTAACTATGCACCAGTACGATTTATTTTTCAGATAAATACACTTTGATTCAGCATGCTTTCCTGGATGCGAAGTGGATGTTGGAGTGGACCAACAAGATCGCTGCTATGAAATCTGGCGCAGGTAACAGCAAACTAGCATAAATGATTCTCACCAGTGGAAAAATCTAATTGAATAAAAGCCATAAAGTGAACATAATTTTGCCTCAATGAAAGGCATTGAGAATTTTGCACTTGATGTTGGATTTTAATCGGATTTCGATCTCGACGCTTTGCCATATGAAAGAATGAAGCAAAAATGGTAAATTCACAGGAGAAAGGTCAACTTTCTCCAATATTTTTTATTACAAATTTTAACTAACCATGAAATGCAGGTTCGTGAAAATGAAAGACCTGAGACGGATGACGCAGCCGTGACTCGTGGATGTCAGGTCATAATTGCAAA
Organism: Pseudachorutes palmiensis; assembly: GCA_009869845.1. Classification (NCBI taxonomy): domain Eukaryota; kingdom Metazoa; phylum Arthropoda; class Collembola; order Poduromorpha; family Neanuridae; genus Pseudachorutes; species Pseudachorutes palmiensis. Next base: position 43,338 of record VNWY01000392.1, on the reverse strand, counting down.
AACTACGTTTTTTGTGGCAATTATTACCCTAGAAAAATGGTCAAGTGATCATGTGATGTGATGTAATTCCGCTGTCCAATATAAAACTGCAATCTCCTTAATTCCTCCGTTACACGCAAATTGAATTATGACATAAGACGTTACTTTAATTATATTAGTTCGCTGCTGTCAACTTTAATCGCATAGGTTACCGCCAGATTGACCCTGAAAAAGTCTCGAGAAGTGAAGCTCAGAATTTTTTTTTATTTTACAGATTTCAACAAGTTAATTTATTGTGGCACAGATTTTAACACCCTGTGCATTTTTCAATTTTTTTTAAAAAATATTTCTGCTGTTTATGTATAACTTTTGCGGCGTTCGTTCCATCAAACGTAATCCACTTGGAGAAGAAGAAATTAGAGACTTCGATTTTACTTATTTCTTTGACTGGAGGAAGTTAAGCTGAAAATCGATGACCTCGGGTGAAATAGGAGTCGATACTTTAATGAATCTTTTGGGATATCTTTGCTTCAAATCAATTGCGCAATTTGTTGACCATGAGTCTCTGAGGTATCAAATCATATTTGTAAATGTTGTAATGTCAGTAAATTATAAATTATAAAAGGGAGAGTGAACGTGAGATCTCTGTCAGTCAAAGCATAAGAATTTTGGTGTTCAAGACCTTTGCCATTAGAAAATGTGTTGGTGTATTTGTTTCCCATCGACTGCAGAAGTTTGGACCTTACAAAGTGGTTCGCATTTGATTCCAGAGCTTCATTCGTATGACAAGGTTATGACTGTGAAAACGAATGGGAAAAAGTTACGTCTGCGTGAGACCAAATTCTATACTTACCTTCATTACGATGCTGAAGCGACTGCAGAATTCCTGAGTATTCAAGCCGGGGACGATAAACTCCTCATCTCAGCCGATCATCTCCTCTTCATAGAAAATGGCGACACAATTCCTGCGGGAGAAGTTAAAATCGGCGACAAACTTTTAAAAGTACGGCGACAAGATGGGAGCATTCTACCCATTCCTGTAACAAATATTCAGAAGCAAACAATGACCGGCGTTTTTGCACCGATGACGAAAGCTGGAACGTTAGTGGTCAATGGCTTCCTCGTTTCCTGCTATGCGCATGTCAAATCGCACGCAGTTGCCCACGCAAGTCTTGCACCACTCAGGTTTTGGTATTCACAGCACCGAAAGAGGGATAAAGGAAAAAGTTATGGCGACAAATATTATACGGATGTGCAAGGATTCCATGGATTTGCAAAATTTCTTTTATCAATCTCAAAGGCCATGCCCGAAACGATCGCTAGGAAGATCTTAGTACTAAATGCGACCGAAGTATAAGTGTAAAAGACTTTGATTTGCTATCGTATAATTGAATAAATCTACTTTGTCTTGAATAAACATTCTTTAGCCGTGTAACGCTGTCTGCATAAGCAAAAGTTCCAAAGTTTCATTTCATCGCCTGAGAAAAATTATCTTCTTTTCTCACAAACTTGACCTAGTTTGTGATAATTCACCAGATTTATACTTCAGTCCAGCGGCTACAACCACAAATAGCAAAACATTTTTAATTAAATTCAATGATTATGGAGTAAAAAATAATAATACACAAGCTTGCGTCAGATTACAATTTTCTTTGGGTTCCACACCGGAGTTCCCAGTGATGCTCCAATTGACGCAAAAATAATTTGGCCATAATTTGGCACAATTGAGAAGCCACGGGCTTTCAAGAATCCATAGCAAAGACGCTTCGCCAAGCGAATGTGGCCTATATTTGAAGCAGTTAAGTTTGAGTTGAATCGATGAATCGTAGTATTCGCGTATTTAAGAATTTTTTCACAATTGCAAAAACTTGGAGCAAACTCATAACATGAGAACGAAAGTAATCATTTATCCCATTTCCGTTTATACGGTAAAATACGTAAATGTAATATAATTTACTCACCGAAATAAAAAGCCAATTACGAATTACCAGATATTTACAAAACGTATGAGTAAACTGTATGTCAGGTGTTAAGTACAGTTTTGGAAAAATAGAACTAAGGAATGAGCTTTCTGGAAAAGTTCGCCTATTGGAAGCAATGGCTTCTGTGAAGGAGAGTTAAGTTCATGATAGTCCATCATTGAACAATCACTTGTACAATTCCGTTGACCCTTCGCAAATCAGTGTTCGTTTGATTCATTGAATCATACATGTAGCATATGAAACTCTCCAAGGTGTGAATCTTCTTTGTAGCTTTCAAGTACAAGATTGCTTCCAAGGGTTTTTGCGTATTATACAATGCCGAATGAGACGACGTAGGCCTAATAATAAAATATTTACAATTGTAATTTTTCTACACGTCAGCATACAAACTTGCGCGATTGAACTGTTCCTTACCTGTTAAGCCGAAATGCAGTACTCCCTTATTGATTAGTCGAGTGTAGACTACCGTATTTAAAATATTTTTAACATTGCTTTCGTCAATTTTCATGGAATAAGATTTGCTTGTCCAATGTGCCAATGTCCCACACTCAACTTAGTGTAACTTCCACGTGAAAAATACGATGTTTCAAAAGAGAAGAAAATTAAGATTCTTCAATGAAATATGTAGATTGGAAGTGCAATATGTAACCGGTTTCCAATGCTTGACTCACGCACGATGCTAATGTACCATTTAGAAGTTAATCGTAGCGCACGTCTGTCACTGGCGTCACAGTAATTTCCGCAAATCGAGACGCATGCGTATTCCATTTTCTGGTCAGGCTGTTAGAGATCTTGTTATTTTCGCAAGAATTTCGAAACATCCATTTTACTGAAGATTAACCCAATAATATAACTGCCGTAAACATCCACCCTACAAAAAAGGATGGCACTTGTGAAATCAAAGTCAGTCGCTAAACTGTCAGCAAAGACGGAAGAAAATGTGCCTTTGTGCTTGTTTCCCTTCCGCTGCAGAAATTTGGACATTACAAAGTGGTTCTCACTTGATTCCGGAACTTCGTTTGTATGACAAGGTTTTGACGGTGGAGATTGCTGGAAATGGACTGCGTCTGCGTGAGACTAAATTCTACACTTACCTTCATTACGACGCTGAAGCGACTGCAGAATTCCTGAGTATTCAAGCTGGGGACAACAAACTCCTCATCTCAGCCGATCATCTCCTCTTCATAGAAAATGGCGACACGATTCCCGCGGGAGAAGTTAAAATCGGCGACAAACTTCTAAAAGTAGGGCGACAAGATGGGAGCATTCTACCCATTCCTGTAACAAATATTCAGAAGCAAACAATGACGGGAGTTTTTGCACCGTTGACGAAAGCTGGAACGTTAGTGGTCAATGGCTTCCTCGTCTCCTGCTATGCGCATGTCAAATCGCACGCAGTTGCTCATGCAAGTCTTGCACCACTCAGGTTTTGGTATTCACAGCACCGAAAGAGGGATAAAGGAAAAAGTTATGGCGACAAATATTCAACGGATGTGCAAGGATTCCATGGATTTGCAAAATTACTTTTGTCATTCTGCAAAAGCTTGCCTAAAGCCATCAGCGCTAAGGCTTTGACTCCGAATTTAAGATTAATGTCAGCATAAACATTTGTTTAAGTTTCTTTTTATTTATTGTTTATAGGTAAGTTATATTCGCAAAGTCATTATTAGGTCATAATGATTTACTTAATTGATAGTTTATGCACACTCAAGTAAACCTGTTGTAATAAATCTATTAAAATGAAGCGTGTGTTTGATGATCGACTCCTTAACTAGTTTTCACCCATAAAAGCACTTATGCGATGCTTCATCAAAGAATTTGTCACCAAATTGATCTGGCTTTGACTCATCCACGTTTTCACCTTCATGTGCTTTAGTATAACTGGGATTTAATCTTACAAGAACAATTGCAACTTCAACTAAAATGAAAATTGCATTGCCCTTCTTTGCCGTGTGAGTCTTCGTGGATCTTAAAAGCCTCCAGGATGCCAGTCTTCACCACGTGAGTTGAAAGGTTAAAAAAGCAACGCAATAAACTTAATCCAGAATTTATGGAAATGTTTAGAAAGATATAATTTCAGCGAGCTCGTGTTTTATGATGAGCTACGAGAATCACGAGCATTTAAATCTTTTGCAACCCGCAGCGTTAAATCTAAATGAGAGAGGTTGAGGTCGTGCCAATATGCGGCTTGTTTTTTTTTAGACTTTACTGATACTGTGACAGGTGACACTATAGTACCCTTTGACTTGGTCAATTAATGGTCACTATAATGATGTCTCCAATTTCATTAAAGGCATAAGTACTGTCGGCAGTTCATCAAACACTATTAACTAACTATAATTTATTAACTTAACAGTAAAGCTTCAATTATTTATTAGAAGGATGGCGTCTATTTTCATTGTAGTTCAGAAGCTGGAAAGAATTTCCAAGCGCATTGCTTACACACAGAAGTACAAACGCTATTCGAGGGTCATGATCGGAATAATTAACGGAAATGGGTGATTCTGCAATAAAGAATTTAGCTGTCAATTGTAACCCTATTTCCTTCGTTACACGCAAATTGGATTATGTCATCTAAGACATCTTAATCATAGTGTTTCTGCCACCGTTATGTCATCGCGGTAATTCCTAGTCAATTGACGGTGACATCACGCCCATAAGCCAATTATTGTCAACCTTGAGTTAATAGAAGCTCACAATATACCACGACCTGCATCACGCATCTTGTTTTAATTTCGCAATAAGAGAATCAGAGGACATGTGAATTTCTGCAACCTTTAGTATGAGTCATTTGAGAATTTGTTTCAGATTGACTTTATATAATTCGTTGACCATGGTCTCTGACGTTCGTGTGAAGTATTGTTAGTCAAAAATATAAAGTGCTTTATGCATCCGTAAATTATATAAGGAAGGGTTGTTGTACAACCATCATCACTCGCAATTCAAAAATCTACCATAAAATTCAAAATATAAAACTAAATAAGCAAATGTGTTGCTGCTTATGCTTCCCGTCGGCTGCAGAAGTCTGGACTCTACGAACCGGTGCACACTTGATTCCGGAACTTTGTTCGTACGAGAAAGTTTTGACAGTGGACTTCAGAGGAAATGGACTGCGTCTGCGTGAGACCAAATTCTACACGTATCTTCATTACGACGCTGAAGCGACTGCAGAATTCCTGAGTATTCAAGCAGGGGACAAAAAACTCCTAATCTCAGCCGATCATCTCCTCTTCGTAGAAAATGGCGACACAATTCCCGCGGGAGAAGTTAAAATCGGCGACAAACTTTTAAAAGTAGGGCGACAAGATGGGAGCATTCTACCCATTTCTGTAACTAATATTCAGAAGCAAAAAATGACCGGAGTTTTTGCACCAATGACGAAAACTGGAACGTTAGTGGTCAACGGCTTCCTCGTCTCCTGCTATGCACATGTCAATTCACACGCAGTTGCCCACGCAAGTCTCGCACCGCTCAGGTTTTGGTATTCACAGCAAAGGAAGTGGGGTAGTAAAAGAAGCAAACACGGCGACAGGCTTTCCACAGATAGAAAAGGATTACATCGGTTTGCTAAATTCCTTGTGTCATTCTGCAAAGTATTGCCAAAAGGTATTACTAAGAAGGCCATAACTCCGAATCTGAGAAAAAAGTCGATCTAAAACTTCATATTTTAAGGACCATAATTTGTATTGTGATTAGAAAGCTAAGCGGAAAGCCAAAGATATTTATTCAGTGAATTTTTTTAATTCAAAAGTTGTAATAAATCTTCACTCGCTGCGACCTGCGTTGAATAATCGGCTTTTAACTGTTTACCCATGAGCAGAAATCTGACGCTTCATCCACTCCACCCCAACAATGAATCTTTTTGTCACAAACTTGATCTAGTTTGATGCATCCTCCGAACTTGCACTTGAATTCACTTTTGCTGTGAATTATAATGAGAACCAAGGAAGAACAATGCTAAGCATTGCGTGTTTTTGGCATAATATTATTTATATAAATATACCTGCACGTGAGAGCAGGTTTCCTAGCCTCAGCACATTTCTCAGGATGCTCGTCTTCCCCATTTGGACAATCGGGAAATCCTGAACAGACTTTGGACTTATGGAGGCAAAAAGTTCCATTGGCACAACGAAATTCTTGGCAGAGGCACGCATTCGTAATTCCCACCCATTTTGGCGACATTGTCGCCTTCGTTGATTCTGTGAATGAATTTAAAAATTACGATGGTTACGTCAAATTTTTTTTTAAATATGGGCTTAGTTTTCCACCTGGATGTACTTGAAGAACAATGCTTACAGACAAGATATAAAATACTTGGAGAATCAATGACACGATTTTTGGTCTCATTCTGCAAAAGTGGATTAATTAAAAACTAGTAAAATGACAAATTAACAAAAACTGTTGTGGATTGATGTTGGCTGCAAGATTATTTTGTGCCTTACACCTCAGGAGCCACGTAATGCCTGTCAAATTAGAATGTAAAAGGAAATGTTGCGGAAGCGATGATTTTTTTCACAAAGCTATGATGTAATTTCACAAGGCTGAAGTTCGTTGCTTCATCGCCATTTTAATTACAAAGCTTCCTTAAGTTCCCTGTGTAAATTATGAAATGCAAAAACACTTGATTATCAATTTTCTGATCAAATAGGCTTAAACCGTTTAGATTAATGATGTGGAAATTCCACTGCGATTGCAACAGTTGTTTATTTCCCTGACCTTCCTCAAAATCAAGGTTCTTATTGTTTCGTTTAGAGAGTGCAAGAAAATGTTTACCAGTACAAAACTTTGACCTAATTTAATTTCCAATTTACAGAAGTTTTCATTAAAAATCGTATCATGAGCAGAACACAATGAACGCCCTCGATTTGCAAAAAATTAGCCCAATTTGCTTGTCTCCCGAACAAATTAACTTTAATCAGTATGGGGTTTAGAGCATCCTTAGCCTAATTTAGTAAAACCAGAGTCCACCCTTAATTCCCATTATCATCTGCTTTCTTTCCATGTTGCACTTTATTTTTTATTTTCAAAGGATTAAGTAAATACCCGAAAATCCATTTTCCTTGACATTTTTCTAACTTTTAATTTATGACTTTTAGGATTTAGAGCGGAAGCAGAAGAGAAGCAATGCATATGGAGAGAGATTTGGTTTAAAAACTAAGGACGCACAAGCAATTTGGAAGTTTCGAATTTCACCACACCAGCCACCAGCAGTATTTTGAATGAAAGGATCCCTTTCGAATTTCACCACACCAGCCACCAGCAGTATTTTGAATGAAAGGATCCCTTCGTAAGTCCCTTTTTACATTCGGGTAATGCCAAGGTCTGCATGGTCCCTGATTTTAGAGAAATTACCCGCATGAGCCCTATTCAATCTACTCCTAAGGGATCGTTCCAGATGGGCCTTTGCTCGGAGTAAAGGGGCCACTTCTCTCGAGTGCCTTTCTGGAGTATCGATTCCCCATTGTGCTTTCACTTCTTCCACATTCTGGACGATGTTCTCATTCAGTCAGCGTGGTTTCCTTTCCCCCAGTTGATCAATACGCAGACCCTAAGAATCACAGTGTTGTGCTTATTTCGTCATAGAAATTGAAGTGGATGACGACGGAGAAAGTAGAAAGTTCTCATTTGGATTCCCCAGGAGGAACAGTGAAAGTTCAGTGCGTATGAGCAATAATCCGTGGGTGGCTGGAGCATCTTGATCACTCAATCCCACAAAGTGGGCACTTGTCTTCTGCTGGAATCTGGAGTGGCGTGTTAACAGGAAATCAAACTAAACGTTCGGATCGGGTTCCACTAAACTTATAAAAAGCAAGGAGACTTGGAGGAATGTGTTGGACATCTGGATAGAAATTAGGCCAAGTGCTGAAGCCTCCATATTTCATTTGGAAAGACAGGTACTTTTGCAATCTGGTATTCTTTTTCGGGTTTTTTTTTCTGACCTAATTTGCAATTTGCAAAATTCTGTACTCCAGGAATATTCTGGACAAATGGCAACTCCAGTCAGATTCCCAATTATTCCTGTGAAGAAAGTAGAAAGGAGTGATCCGCCGGCGACTGGAAGCAGAAGCGCTCCTCTGAAATTAAAACCCATAACGACTACACCACCGCCACGAAAGAGCAAAGTCAAAGAATACATTCATGAAATGAAAGCTAATGATAAGAGAACGTCGTCGAGATCTCCTCAAAATGGTGACAGGCGGGAGCGCTTGAATCTCTCACTAGAAGACCTGTACCTTGGTGAAGCAGTATCGGCAGAAACTGTGGCGCTATCACCAGAATCGACTACACTAGAGCTTCGGAAAACTCTTCGTATCGTCAAAGAAAAGGACATGGTGATCCTAAAGCTTCGCGAAGCTTGCCAAGATTTGAGTCTCAAGTGCGCCGATGCAGAGAATACAATCGACGAGATGAGATTTCAAAGCGGAGCTTCATTACGGAAATCAAAGTCTGAAATTCAGCTTGGTCCTAGTCCTGCTAAAGCCACAAAGAACCAATCCACGGAGACTACGGTTGACGTCCTCAGTGAATCTTGTTCGAGCTGGATGGAAAAAGTAATCTTGTAAAAACTCACATCCGGCCTTCCCTTGTGCTAAAGTCATAACTTTTATTTGCATTAGGTCAAGTATTGGAAGACTGAGTCAATGCTCAATGCAAGTGCAGATGCTGATAGTGGATTCCGTGAATCTGAGCTGGCTGAGCATGAGCCTTCTTCTTCACGAAGACGTCAACTGATGATTCATAGCGTGCCACCACATGTCCAGACCTCGATGACACAAACAAGTCCGACAGTAAGGACCAATCAGGAAGGAGCTTCACCGCCGTTCTTTGCACGGCGATCCCACAGCCAAACGAATCTTCATTGGCCACCGGCGGAAGAAATGTCACCCAATCCAGAGGTCCAACAGGCCAGGATGATGGACAGGATTATGAGTCTGGAAAAACTACTAAAAGAAACCACAATCGATGCAAGGCGAGTTCAGAAGAAATCCCGAAGACTCGCTCAGCTCATTCAATCAACGGACAAACGAATTTAAAACTAATGGACTTCGCGACAGAATATTTTAAATACACAAGTGTTTTATTTTTCAACATTTGTTTGAAAACTCTTTTCCTAGGCTAAATTAAATAAAGGAATGTTTTTCTTCTAAGGAGAATGAAACAATTTCATGAATTTGAAGGAAACAGAATGATCGAAAAGGAATGGAAATAGAGTTTGCAATTTGGACTTTCTTCTCTTCGTTTGGGAATGTGTGGAAGAGGCTTCTGTTAGTGTTGTTGTGTTGTATTTAGAAGCACTTCCGGTGAACAATTGATGGACCAGACTCATCGTATTCCTGCTTGGAGATCCACATCTGTTGGAAGGTGGAGAGAGAAGCAAGAATCGACCCTCCGATCCAGACAGAGTACTTCCGCTCGGGTGGAGCAATGATCTTGATTTTCATCGTGGATGGAGCCAAGGCTGTGATTTCCTTTTGCATTCGGTCAGCAATGCCTGGGTACATCGTGGTACCTCCGGAGAGGACAGTGTTGGCATACAAGTCCTAAAATAAGAAAATTAAAAACATTTAGTCCACATTCATAAAGTTAAACTCAAAGTAAGTAAAGTAAAAAGTAAAAAGAAAATTTAATTTACCTTTCGGATGTCGACGTCGCACTTCATGATGGAGTTGTAAGTGGTCTCATGGATACCACAAGATTCCATTCCCAAGAAGCTCGGTTGGAAGAGAGCTTCAGGGCAACGGAAGCGCTCGTTTCCGATGGTGATCACTTGTCCGTCGGGAAGCTCATAGGACTTTTCAAGAGAGCTTGAGGATGCAGCGGTGGCCATTTCCTGCTCGAAGTCAAGGGCAACATAGCAAAGCTTCTCCTTGATGTCACGAACAATTTCACGCTCAGCTGTATAAACAAAGAAATGTTTAGCAACCGGAAGGCATTGTCAAATTGTAAGGTTAACTTACCCGTGGTTGTGAATGAGTAGCCTCGCTCGGTGAGGATCTTCATGAGGTAGTCGGTAAGGTCACGACCGGCCAAGTCAAGACGAAGGATGGCATGAGGAAGGGCATAACCTTCATAGATTGGGACAGTGTGGGAGACACCATCTCCAGAGTCGAGAACGATACCAGTCGTACGCCCGGATGCGTAAAGGGAGAGAACTGCCTGAATGGCGACGTACATAGCCGGAGTGTTGAAGGTCTCGAACATAATCTAAGTAATCGAAAACAATCCAATTAGTCAGTACACTTTAAATTCAAGAATAAATTATATACTAACCTGAGTCATCTTCTCTCTGTTGGCCTTGGGGTTGAGTGGGGCCTCAGTGAGGAGGACTGGGTGCTCTTCTGGAGCCACACGGAGCTCATTGTAGAAGGTATGATGCCAGATCTTCTCCATGTCATCCCAGTTGGTGACGATTCCGTGTTCAATTGGGTACTTGAGGGTCAAGATACCTCGCTTGGATTGAGCTTCATCACCGACGTATGAGTCCTTCTGTCCCATACCGACCATCACACCCTGTAAAAAGCCGGAAAATTAGTTTCCTGTTCTCCATAGGAAAGAGTATTGTCCAGTGACAGTTCCAGGAACCACTGCCCCTAGCCAAGAGGCTAAGAGCCAGGTCAAGAGCCAAGGGGCGTTGGTTGTTTGTGTGGGTGGGGTGTGGCCGGATGACTCACCTGATGTCTTGGGCGTCCAACGATGGATGGAAAGACGGCCCGTGGAGCATCGTCTCCAGCGAATCCAGCCTTGCACATTCCAGATCCATTGTCTACGACAAGAGCGGCAACTTCGTCGTCACACATTGTGTTAATTGACCTGATTAAGGAGTTTAGAAGAGAGAGAAGAGCGGGTAGTTGTTGTCGGAGAGAGAGCCGGCGACTGAGTGACCGAGGGAAGTGTCAGTGTGCCTCTTTTGGAGTTGCTTTTTGGGAGAGTGGACGTCGGATGGGGTGGAGGGGCTGGAGGAAGAAAGTGCAGGGAGCAGGGCAGGAGGGAGCAGGGAAAGGAACAGTCGCCCGACCCCTCCCGTACTCGCCTCTCCCACCTCAGACACAAAAATCATGACCATATAAGGGCATAAGTTGGGAAGGAGGACGCTCATTGGCCGGCAAGTAAACTCAGACTCACGGCAAACAAAACACGACTCACTCCTGTCCTTCGGGGAAACAAACCCCTTACGAATGGGGAAAATTACAAAGAAATCATCACCAAACATTCATCCCCTGCATCCTTTTGCAAGGGGGTCATACATCAATGCCATAACTCTTATACTTCACTTCATGATCAAGTGCAACTGCAGGTTGGATTTTCTTGAAACCCCACTTGAAAAATATTTATTTATATATTGAAAGATTTATTCTGCTGAAAAAAATTGTATATTTATTTGCGCATGCTCAGGATACGCGTTGAAGCAGGGTCCCTCCAGACAGGAGCGAGAAGGTCGGCGGTGTTGGCCGTTAATTGTAAAGTCCTTTCGTGGGCAAGTGGTGGTGGTGGTGGCTTTTGCCATCAACTGGGAAAAAGTAGATTCGTGCACTTAATTTGCACCAATTTGACCGGCCCTGCATTTGCCCTCCGCTAAAACTTTTAAGCGGAAGGTGCAGGAGTCTGAACTTTTTCCCTCTTCCTCAAAAATCAACCCTCCCCTTTTTGCCCACGAAAGGACTTTACAATTAACGGCCAACACCGCCGACCTTCTCGCTCCTGTCTGTAAGTCCCTATAAGTCTAACCCTCCAATAACCCTTGTTGGTTTTCATAACAAAAATTACGTACGGTGAAAAATGGGATGTTTATGGATTTCACTTTTTTTATAGTAAGGATGTATGCCAAAAAAAGAACAACTAAAACATTTTTACTGTAAATAAAAATAGTCTTATCGTTTCATATTTTAGTTTTGTAAATATATTTTTGTAATGAATAGGGTACTAAATAATTTTTTTGACGTTTTTCCAAAATTCAAATCCGAAAAATGGAAAATCTGTATATCTGCTGATTGAAAGAACGGGATTGTATTAGAACAGCTCTTTCTGGTTTTCATTTAATTTTTCTTTGAAAGAATTCGAAGCGCTGGTTGATGAGAATGATTAAAATTAGTAATTTTATGCATGTTATTTCCATTACAACAAATATTAATGGAAAGAAATGTCGTTAGAAATGAATTTAACACAAAATTCTTTTATAAATTAGTTTGTATTAGGTCATAAATGCTGTTTTCCATTTGTGGTTTATTTTCTTTTTAATTGAGAGTAGATTTTCTGTTTGCTTATTTGTGTGCGATGCCCTCAAAATGATTTCGCCATTGATGGAGACCCCCTTATGGAACTCTTGAATGACTGACCATTTTCCAAAGTCCAAATATGGGCCAAGACGCCGGATGATCATTTTTGGTGTTTGTAATTTCCCAATGCCAAATAAGATGATCTTGAAGTTCCTTGGCACCTTTACCACCACTTACTACGATTAGATCAATGGTTTAAGTCAGGTAAACAAGAACAGGTTCATTGGCGACAAGGATGGGTAGCGGTGGTTGGAATCACTCGGTCATGGACTCCTCGTTCGGCCTACAATTTTATAACCATGGCCTGAACAGTGCGCTTAACCTTGACGAATGAATGCAGCTAAAAAATAATATTGAACAGGCGTGTTTTTTTGGATCTTTGCCAGACAAAACACCGGCTTTGCACTGCCTGACTTATTCAGGGGTGAATGACCTCAGCCTCCTGGCAGTCCTCTCCCTTTCCCTACATTTCAAGTCTTTCTACATTCAACTTTTTTCTTAAAAACGGCAATTTTTTTAACATTCACATTCTTTGGGTTGACGCATCCAATTTCCCTGTCAATAAACACCAAAGGATGGTGATGCAAGCCATAATCGAATTTCAGAGAAGTGGCTGGATGATTACGCAAAGCTTAAGCTGAGTCGAGTGTTACGACAGAAATTAAAAATCCAATTGTCAAATAATGGTGATGACACTCACATTCATGTCTGAAATGAGTCAAGTGGAACGGGAAGTTGGTCTAGCTTAGTCAGAAATTGATTATGCATAACCTCATCAGCTCAAAGTTCTCCATTACTTAGCAACTAATTATCATTTCTGCTGAAAGACATATCCTCGTAATAACTGATAAATATTAATCTTTTCACAATCTCTTTACACGTTTGGTAAAAATCACATGTGCGGTTGATCCGTATGCACTAAAATTCTATTTCCCGTATACACTGTCCAGGGCCAGCCCAGTGAAAACAGCGGTAGCTCCTAACCACTGCAGGCCTGTAAGTACATTCCCGAAAAATATGACGCTAGCGAGAACGGTGAAGAACTTCCGTGTTGTTGTAACGATGGAGCAAGGCAGTGGCCCAAATTCGCTGACCATCACAAAGATGAAAAATTGACCCAGAGCACTTGCGATGGAGAATGTGATCATCTCATAGACGATGAAGGGATGGCGTTGAACAAATAAGACAAAATTAACCAACTCCCCAGTCAGAAATAGACCTGAAACAGAAAATTTCACGCTGAAACTTTCCCTTTTACATCTTCACATCAATCTCTGCAATCACTCACCAATCAGAGTGTATCCCACAGAGAAAAGATTTATCATCTTCATCATGTGAGCTGAATTTGGCTTTGCATTCGACTCCCCTCGCATGCGCTCCTGAACTGCACCCGTTAGCCCGTCCATCGATAAGCTCATCAACTGAAAAGTTTATAAATCATGACAACAATTTTCCCCAATTAATATCAATTCCCAATCCTCACCAGCATTAGCTCTCCGATTCCTATGCCTCCAGCACCAGTTGTTCCGGCAGCAGCTGCAGCTTTATTAGGGTTGTACATAAACATTGCCACCCCAAGGACAATGACAAGGACGAACATGTACTTTTTCAGGGCATAACTTCTACCGCCAACAAGGACTCCAAGGATCATCACAGGAATTGGCTTGCACGATTTCCCAATCACCTAGAAATCCACCAAATGAATAACTCCCCCATGTCCATGTTTATAATAAAAAGGTCATTTACTTGAGTCGGGTACGGGACCCATCTGAGACTCATGTTACTTGTGACCATTGCCAGAAGGTATGTGAGAGAGCAGACTGCGTACAATTTATTGGACACCTTGCCATCTGTAGCTTTAATTGGAGTGAAGAATCCTAAGACTAAAACACACAAATATGACCAATTTTTATTAATTTACCCAGATGACATTATTAAAATCAATAACTTACTAATGAGGGAGTAGACGTAATTGACAACGCACTGAACGGCGACAAGTGACAGGGTATACGTAAAAGGTTCCCGTGTCCCATCTGCCAAGAAATATTTTCCTTTGGTTCTGCAAGTATAATTATTAATTAAACTATAGCTAAAGGACAACTGGTTTAGTAACTTACATGCTCTCTTGAAGGATACCGTAGTAAAAGTAGCAAACGAAAATCCCAACAGCCGTCCCCACAAACTTTAGTTGACGATTCATTACCATTTTCCAGTAATCCGCGTTTTCTCCTGTTGATTTTCTCGGCTTCTTGTGTGTTGTGTGTCCTTTCCTTACCGCCACGTCAGATGAACATTTGGCAAAGCTGACAAAGCATTGGCACAAATCGAACGGTAGGTGAGGCAAGTGAAGCCATGGACAAATCACCAGTACTTTCACAGTAATTAAATCCTTCCTGGAATTACTGGAGTCATAAAAAGTAAATTGCAATTGACCAGATTCCTGGGAATCTAGGCAGTTTCCAGCGTCAAAACAGGCGCAAAGAACGTTTTAGCATCAAGTTTTTTTAATGTTGATGGAACGAATTGGATTTCTGGTGTTCAATAAAATGTTTTAGGCTAACATAATCTAATGATTATTATAACTTAGCCTACCTACGGTTTTAGCACAAGAATGTGATGAATCGTCGGTGGAATATTGGTGGCTTCAAGGGTTGAGAATGCAAAACGTTTTCCCGAGACTTATGACTTGCATTTTTCATTCCCATTTGATTTGAAAAGCGGAGTATACCCGAACAACTATAAAGGCGACAAGAATAAATTACAAATGGCGACACTCTCATGAGTTAAAATGTGTTTGATTTAACCTCGGAGAATTGGTTGAGACATTTCGATCGTTCTGTAAAGTGGGACGAATCTTTCCAGAGACCGCTGGACGAACAACCCGAGCAGAGAAAGTCACCCTTATAGGGTACATAAATCGGAGCTTTCTGGGTCGCGTCAGAAATCAAAAAGTTGAGTGCAAGGTCATCACAGTTCATCGTTTTGTCAATTATCCTTCGCATTTCTTTTGGCATTCTGTATGTATAGAGTTCCATGAACGTTCGATGAATGAAGGCAGTACCTGTTTCCACAGCGACACCATTAGCTAATGCAAGTCCTATTTTCAAAATTAACTGACCTGCGAGAACAAGGGAAACGGAGTCTTTGGACGGATATGTGTCATATTCCCAGCTACCAACAGTCGTGTCATTCCTAGTGACCCATTTCACACCACGGTTTCTGAAACCTACGATTCGGTCTCGATTAGCTTGCCAAATTCTTTAAAAATTCAAGGAACGATATTTAAAAAACTTAATCAAAGTCGGAAACTTACCTAAATGCTTCGAGGAATTTTTTATGATAAATGAAAGCGTCATCATCCAGTAGGAATACTGCTTCAGTCTTAATTATGGTTAATGGAATGTAACGATTGTGCAATGTGTTCTTCCCATTTGACAGCAGCTAAAAGTCACAAAGAGAAACATTTTTTTCAGTTTTCATCGTTTGGATTCGCTCATGCTTACCCGAATCCTATAAGTCGTGTTGGGCCAAACGACTTCATCCCTAGGGGGTAGATCATTGTTCCAAATTAATAAAAGTTGATTAAGTTTGGGCAGCCCTGAGAGATGCTTGAGCAGTTTGAGCATCATCTCTGTTCTTTTATAAGTCATCATCACAATCGTAAATTCTTCGTCTTCTAACGACGGCATTGGCACGCCTTTTCGATCTCGGTCCACCGAATCCATTCTTGGGAAAATACTGGAGGGACGCGCGTAGTTTCTATTAGTTTCTTTAATGACATAATCGTTCATGCTCTCCATTTTCAATACTGTCTTTTGCGTCTGTTTCACCTTCTTTACCGACTTCGAAATAATTTGATTCGGAGCCAGAGGGACTCCTTTGGCACTAAGTTTCTCTTCAGGTGCTCTCCAAGGCATCGGCGGATGCTTGAGCTAGATTTATTACACAAACCCAAAGAATAACGTTAATTATCTCATCAATATTAGTATTAGAATAATTTGTTTTACCAACCTGCACAGGCTGAAATGGAGATGACAAGAGGAAAAGATATATTAAAGAAATTGTCAGAAAGATGACGACAACAATGGTCGTTCTGTTCTTTGTTAAGTTGACCACCATGATTTTACACTTAAAACATCGAGAGGAAGGGAAGGTCCTTGTAGACGTTTGATTTTATTAAACCAGTTTGAATGAAGCTGCCTTTTGAGTCCTATGTGCGAGTTCTTTCTACGTTAAACCCAATTGTTATTTTAAGTAGGAAGTCATTTTAGATTCAAATTCACTTTAGCTACCACATGCATGCAGAACTCTGAAGGTAGTTTACCTCTAAATTCTATGCTGATAAGATATAATGGTCATTTTTATAAGTAAAGCAGTAGACATACTGGCTATTCCTATCTTATCGGGTTTAGATTTAGGCATAAAGCTGTTTAGTCAACCATATAATGCATTATTTATAATGAATTAATAATGATACATGCTTGTTTCGACAAAGCTTAACTACAGTCTATTCAAATGCTAAGTTACATTTACTTCCTATAACACAAAAATAAAAACATTCTATTTATTCGCTACTGCCGCAGAAGAAAACGAAAGGTGTTCCGCAACTGTGGTTTCATGAAGCCTGAATTCGAAATACTTCGTGCTTAGTGTATTTGTATAATACCCGACTTTATAAGAACTTGAGCAAAACCTGAAAAATCTAATGTTGAGAAGTATGGCTAACGCATAGCTATAAATTCAAGTATGAATTGAAGTGGTTGAAAATGTCAAAATTGGAAGCTTCAAAAAGTTCGTCAAACTTTTCTTGGGGATTTTAAATTCGTGTAAACATTAATTTCTAAATTTTTAAGTTTACGTATATTTCCAAGTATCCGAAACTAAATACGTTTAATCCTAAATTCAAACGGAAAAATTGTGTACATATTTTACAATAACTAATTACACTGAAAAAACGCTTTGTGATACTCCACCAAGTGTTGAACTTATTGCAAACACAAAATGAACGTTACAATAAACCACACGTTTAGGAAAGTTTACTTAATTTGGTGTCGCGTCTCTTCCTGCTGCGTCAGCGTAACTGCCAGTCTCCGATGAGGCAATTTTGTCTAATAAAATCAAATACGAATTATTTATGTAAAATATTTTACATATTCTACATAATTTCTTTCAAAATCATATAAAAAAATACCAAACACAAAAAGCAATAAAACGCAATCTTGTTTTTGATTGATTTAATGTTAATATACAATGGAAAAAATTGACCGCCCATGGCCTTATAGGATTGACTGTTTAGGGACTGGAATTAATTTTTTTATGCTAGCTAAAACCTGCTTTTCCAGTATATTGCTTGTGCTGCTTGATGTGAATAAACTTCAGCTTGGTTTGCCAATTCATTCCAAGTTAACAGTTCGGCACATTACTACTGTATACTTATACAATTGCTACTGGCCAATTGATTCTGGAATTTGTGCAGAATAACGCGATTAATGAGATGCGGCGTGCATTTCATCCAGACGAAGACAATTTGACGGTTCTGATTTTCTTTGAGCACTGGACAATCAATAAACTTGGTAAGTAATGGAAAATAAAAATTCGTCAAAACTGAATGAAAAATGTGAATCAGTGAGTTACAAACTGTTCATTACATTCTAAGGAAAGGAAAGCGACACTTTGTTAAGGAATGTTGAAGGCAGCCCTCGTATTCCACACTCGGAGGAACTCACGAATATAATTCGTCCATTCCCGCTGACACCCTTTGGCGACGGCGGCATTGATCCGGCAGGAAGCTGTTCTTATCACAGTGACATTGGAATAGCTGAAAATTCAAAAAACGGTACGTCCTCTACTCCGCATTTTGCTCTTCATACAATTGCAATCAATCCCTCTAAAAATCATTCAAAGAAAATGGTTTTCCGGGTTTAGTAATTCATCCTTTTGGAATTTGTAGGCTGGCAAACAGGATTTGAGATAGCTGAAACAATTCCAAGTGGGGAAGTGTCTGGAATTGGTACGAAGACGAATGACCATTCATTAGGACAGTTTGGCTCTAACAACGAACAGAGGGTGAGAATTTTAATGTAATTTAATTTAGGAAACTTAGAATTCAATGACACATATTTCAACGTTTCAGCAACAACTACTTTAACCTTGCATTTATTTTAACTGCAGGAGGAGAAAGCGGAATCTGGCGATGTGTGTCTTACTGCAAGGTTAACATCCAATAAAACTGACAGAACATGGACGACGCAAGAGCAGAGCTTGGACGGCACCAAGGAGAATTGGTTAGATGAATTAGTTAAAGTACATGGCGCCTACCCTACAAGACAAGGCATGCAAATAATTGTGTCTCCCAGTCGCATGCCCGCAGGCTTTCGCTTGGATCAAAATAGATCTAACGTATTCGCATTGAGTGATGGCTTGATTGATTCTCTCATTCAACTGTGCCACAAGGCGAGCGTTGCTATTGACGTTTTGCTTGCGTTTGTGGTTCAACTTGTTCTCCATTTTTATGGAGACGGAAAAAGGGTGAAGTTTACATTCCTACATCCAGATGGCGAAGTTGCCTTCCTCACTACCCTGGCGTATGAGGATATTGGTGATCAATCTTTTATTGAAGCTATTCAATATTTCAATGCAAATGTGTTCCGTTCTGACCTTGAGAACAAAGAAGGTGGTTCAGTTAACGTATTATCCACCAATTC
This sequence comes from Pseudachorutes palmiensis, assembly GCA_009869845.1. NCBI lineage: Eukaryota > Metazoa > Arthropoda > Collembola > Poduromorpha > Neanuridae > Pseudachorutes > Pseudachorutes palmiensis. The sequence continues at coordinate 24,399 of VNWY01000392.1, read as the reverse complement.
TGTTGTGGAAAATGTTTCCGTTAACTTTGACCGAGATTTCTTTGATTTGCCATCGCTTCAACATTGGTCAATTGAAATTTGCAGAATGGGTGCTTCTGTAGAAATACTGCCACATTTGGAAACGATTGTGAATTATGTGACATTCCAACCGGGCATAAAGATGGCAGATTTTTCACTCATGGCGCAATCCCAATTGCGTTCTATGCAAACATGGGATGCAAACGTGTGTTCACTGAGAACATTGGATCCAGTGGAGATGGAATTAGACGAGGCTTATCCAGAGATACAGGGATTGCAGGCCACCGTCGCCGGACCTTTGACTGAGTTTGACAAGGAAATTAAGCTCAACCACTTGTTAGAGAGGAGGGTGGAAAATACTCCACACAAGGTGGCACTGGTTACAGAAATGGATTCTTTCACTCTCAAACAGTTGAGCAGTATGTCGATTGAAATAAGCAGGAGGATTCTGAGCAGTGGAGCCACTAACCCAATAATCCCGATATTCCTTCATGACGTTGACATTGTTCCTGCAGCTATTCTTGGAATTTTGAAAGCAGGCAGTGGCTGCTGCCCAATTGACTCAAATCTCCCAGTCCAGCGGGTTCTATTTACTCTAGGTGACATTGCCTCATCTTCACCGTCAGGAACCATGTGTGTTTTAACCCTCTTGAAACATGCTACCATGTTGGGAAATATTCTTAATGATGTCAGTGGCATGAGTAAGGTGGTGTTATTAGACGTATTAGTTGAAAGTTCACTGCTTACTTCGTTAGTGCTCAAATCTCCGCTAGCAAGTGCAGTGCTGTGCGTGATTTACACATCTGGTACAACAGGTACACCCAAGGGAGTAGTTTTGAAGCACCAAGGGTATGTTAACAATTGCATTCACCAGAGTCGCAGCGGAGTGACATCTAAGGATGATCTGTTTCTTGTATTATTTGGGTGGTACTTTGATGCATTTTTGGGAAGCTTGTTATTTGGAACATTTGGTAGCGGAGCAAGTGCTGTGCTCTCTCAGGCTAGTATGAAGGATGCGGAAGCAGCTACTAATTTCATGCTCTCTGCTAGAGTGAATCAGATTACTGGGAACCCCCTTCATCTGACACAATTGGAGCTGACAAGAGTGTCAACATTAAAAACAATTTTTGCTGGTGGTAGTGAAATGACGTCAGCAGATGCAACCAATTTACTCTCTTCAGGTGCGCGATTGCTGAACTTCATTGGCCCAACTGAGGCGTCTGATACCGTCCTAATGGGGGACGTGAAACACTCTGGCGACATTCATATCGGTATGCCACTGAGTAACATCAGTCTCTTCATACTAGTAACTCCGGAGTACCAACCAGTACCAACTGGTACCATTGGAGAGCTCTACATTCATGGGGTTTGTACAGCGGTGGGTTATTTGAATCGCCATTTTGAAACGAGGTCAGCATTTATTCCCAGTGTGTTTGGCGAGGGAATTCTTTACAAGTCAGGTGACCTCGTAGCATTGCGAGCGGACGGAAATTTGGATTATCATGGCAGAAAAGATACACAGGTCAAAGTAAGGGGGTATCGTGTCAACTGCGCAGAAGTTGAGTCTGTGATTTCATCTTATCCAGGCATTGCTTTTACAGTTGTAACTTCGATTCAAGCAGAGCAGCTGAAGCTTGCGGCGTATGTTGTGCAAACTGTGGCTGTGGATTGGACCAAATTGGAATCTTTCATTCGGAACTTGCTTCCAGAATACATGATCCCAAACTTTTTTGTTGAGATTGATCAGATACCTTTAACTCCTAATGGAAAGGTTGACTTTGTTAAGCTAAGGTCGATCCAAACTCAAAAGCACTCTGTCGAAATTGTTCCAGCAAAGGACGCTTTGGAAGAGGATATTCTTTGTGTTTGGGCTGATGTCCTATCCCAGCATAATACTGTTGGTGTGACCGACAACTTTTTCTATCTGGGTGGAGACAGCATATCTTCTATCCAAATTGTTTCCCGCTTGAGGCAAAGGTTTGGAATCCATGTTAAAGTAAAGAATATTTTTGATGCAAAGTCGGTTAGAGAGTTAGCAAAGTTCATCCGCAATGCAGGACTCGTAACTGTAACCACAAAAATTGCAGAGCAGGGAGTGCTACTAGGGGAAGCGCCGCTTCTACCAATTCAAGAGTGGTTCTTTTGCCAATTTCGCCTAGGTGAACAACCCCATCACTGGAACCAATCATTCATAATGAAAATTCCACCTGTAAATTTTGCATTTTTGGTAACCGCAGTGGAAAGGATATCATCATTCCATGATTCTCTCAGCCTCCGCTACACTTCACAAGATGGTATGGCAGTTCAATTCTACGCAGTGGCAAGGGTTGAGCCACAAGTACGTTCCATCACACAAAGCGAACTTTCACGTCATTCGAATGTGCTAACAGAACTGCAAAGCGGTTTCAACATAGAACATGGGCCTATGTTTTCTATGACTTATGTAGATGGAGAAGGAGGCAACTTTCAGGTACATTTCGCATTCCATCATCTGGTTGTTGACGCTGTTAGTTGGAGAATCCTTTTAAACAATTTGACAGAGTTGTACTGTGGGCAAGGGGTAGGTAGTAAGGGTTCTAGTTATAGGCAATGGTCGACAGAACTGAGGAATTCGTATGCAATCTCAACACAGAGTATATATGATGAGAAAGAGCAATGGACAAGCGCCCTGGCAGACTATGTATCATATGCGTCAATTCAAATCCCAAGTAGCGGGAGTGACAATGACATTACGTTTCAACTGGATGGTACCATTACGAACTTGTTCCTCCAATCCGCTGTTAAAGCGTATAACTCGAATGTGGTGGAACTTCTTTTGTCTGCTTTGAACTACGCGACAGGAAACCAAGGCTGCTACATAACACTTGAAGGCCACGGGAGAGGAGAAGGCGAGAGACTTGACCTTACGGAAACAGTTGGATGGTTCACTTCGCTTTACTTCCTTAAACTGAAACGTTGTAAGGCCTTGGGGGAATCGATTTCGGATGTCAAAGAGGCATACAACAAAGTTCCTTCAAAGGGAATTGGATATGGTGCCCTCATTGGATACGCTGATCCTCCCTTGCCGCCAATTGTCTTCAATTACCTTGGAATTTTCAACAACAAAGGAGAGTGGAGAGTGGAGGAGTATAAAGAAGAACGTATAGGCCTTAAAGTCCAAACGTGTGAGTTGGAGGTCGATGTCCTTGTGTCGAATGGAAAGCTAGATTGCAGATTACGTGGAAATGGCGATCTTCATGAAATTGAAGCCCTTACGGAGGCAATAGGAAGTTGGATAGCAAAGATTGTGGATTATACTTTATGCCTTGGCAGGAAATTTCTCATACAAAACTGGCATGTTCTACCGGTGGAAACGTTGAGTGCATTTCAACAGGAGAAAGAGTTTGATGCAGTATTTGCAGCTAATAGTCTCCAGGAGGGGTTCATTTACTACAGTTTGCAGCAGACCGAACCCCCATTTGCATACCACATACAAGATAGTTGGGACTATTACAAAGCAATTGACGTTTCAGCAATAAGATTAGCATGGGCAGATGTTCAAAATAGTTTCCCTGCCCTTCGGCTTCGGTTCTCATGGGAATCTGATTTGCTCCAAATTGTCGACAGGCGGCAACCACTTAATTTCTACTACGCAGATATCAGCTGTTTGTCAGAATTGAATCAGAAGTATAAAGTTAATTTGTTTTACAAGATGGAAATGGGAAGACGGTTTGAACTAGAATCTGGCTCGCTCTTCCGAGTGCACTTATTCAAAGTCGGACATTGTTCTTATACGACGCTTTTATCAACCCATCACTCCATCATCGATGGTTGGAGTTCAGGTGTCCTTTATTCCCACCTCCACAGTGCATATTTAAAGCAGATCAGAGGATTGTCATGCATTGGGGTGGTTGATGCTAGCTACTACATAGCTCAGCTACATCTGCAACAGAATTATGCGACAAATTTGAGCTGGTGGAACGAGTATTTGGGCAGAATAGAGGAACATTATGAATTTCTAAGTTTGCTAGATCATCACAAAAAGCAAACGTGCAAAAATGTAGAGAAGACTACATTGTCTGTTTCACACGAAATATTAGCAAGATTACTGAATGTTGCAGCAGGCATTGGAGTCACGATGAATGCTATTCTTCTTTACGCCTGGCATAAAGTTCTCTCCGTCTTTTCCTGTTCCGATCAGACGGTAGTAGGCGTTACTGTGTCAGGGCGTGAGTTACCTGTTAATGGAATCGAGTCCAGTATTGGCTGCTACATCAACACACTGCCTTTAGTGTTTAACCACGACAGCAACTTTTTGCCAGACTGTCTGATAGCAGTTCAAAATGACATCCTTGAATTTAACGCTCGTAGTGGGGTCCGACTGAGTGAACTAGTAAGAAGATATGGTCATAGTAAAAGACTTTTTGAATGCATTTTTGTGTATGAACACTATCCCGAAAGAAAGGAGGAGTTGACCTTGGTTGCTGATGTTGGCATGTGTCAGCTCAACACATTTGAATTGCAAGAATATCCTCTGGCGGTTATCATTAAAGAAAATTCCAACCAGTTGCAACTGAATGCGTGGAATTGTGCCGATGCGTTCAATGAGCACCGCGTGGTACAAATAGTGGATGCTTTTGAACAGCTAATCAGAGACATTTCTAGTAATGCAGAGCTAGAAATTAAGCAGCTGCGATTTGTAGGACGTGACCAAATAGAGAAAATCTTTGAGCCTATTAGAACTGACGATTCGTTTGACCTTGAGTTGAAACTACAGCATATGGCAGAAAGAAGGGTAGAGAATATTCCACATAGAATAGCCCTCGTTACAGAAACCTATTCCCTAACACACCACGACTTGAACACTGTTGCGAACAACATAAGCGCATCCATTTTAAGTAACGAACCGACCAACTCCCTTATTCTAATATTTCATGACGAAGTTGTGCCAGCGGCTATTCTTGGAATTCTTAAATCTGGTGGAGGTTACTGTCCAGTAGATTCCAGTCTTCCGACTCAACGTTTGAGTTTCATTTGCTTGGATATCTTCACATCTTCACGCACTGCAAGCATATGTGGTCTAACATTTTTGAAGCATTCAGTACAGCTCAAGTATATTCTGAGAGAGTTGAACATGAAGCTCAAACTGATCCTGATGGATGCAGTTTACAATGAAATCTCAGGTGTGCCTATTACCAGAAGCGTAACCTGTAACCTCTCCGGTAATATGGTTGGTGTCATTTACACCTCAGGCACAACCGGTACGCCTAAAGGTGTGGTATTAAAGCAATCTGGATACGTCAACTACTGCCTAGAGCAATTGCGGTTTAAGATATCCCCTGAAAATGGTTTGGCATTATCTATCCTTGGTTGGGCATTTGATGGTCTTTGGTGCGCTGTGGCGCCAGGAATATTTGGAAACTGCGCTACTGCACTAATCTCCACAGCGAGCTCTCGTGATGCAAATAGAGTTGTTGACTTCATGGTTTCTCGTGGTGTAACAATCATCGCTGGTAACCCACTTCATCTGGCTCATCTGGATTTAAGAAAAGTCGCATCACTGAGCGTTATCGTTGCTTCCGGCAGCGCCATGACTTCTGCAGATGCCACTAAACTACTCTCAGTCCGCATGCGTGTCATCAACGGAGGTGCACCGACGGAAACTAGTATCATATCGGTATGGGACAATATCACAAGTCCTACTGACATTCACATTGGTAGACCCTTGGCTAATTCAAGCGTTTACATCTTAGACAAAGATTTGATTCCTGTGCCATATGGAACAATGGGAGAACTATATATTGGCGGGAATGGTGTGACCGCGGGATATTTAAATAGCCATATGGCGACGGTAAATGGATTCATTATAAATCAATTTGGGGAAGGGATTTTGCACAAGGCAGGTGATTTAGTTTCTCTTCGGAAGGATACAGGCTTAGACTACCACGGTAGGAAGGACAAACAAGTTAAAGTAAGAGGGTATCGTGTCAATTGTTCAGAAGTTGAGTCGGTGATCCAGGCTTACCCAGGAGTTCTGTCAGCAGTAGTTTCTACTCTAGGAGAAGTGCAGCTAAAACTTGCCGCTTATATTGTACAGTCAGTGGTCGTGGAACTGGAAAAACTGCGAGCTTACCTTGAAGCGTGTCTTCCAGATTACATGATCCCAAGCAGCGTTGTTGCAATTGATGCAATCCCTCTAACACCAAATGGAAAGGTTAACTATTTGAAACTCAAGGAGGTTGGATATGAAATCGCTGATGTAAAGGTTCAACCCAAGGATAGATTGGAAGAAAACATTCGTGCCATTTGGGCTGAGGTGTTGCGTCTTAATCCTAAAAATGTAGGAGTAGCTGACAATTTTTTAAGACTTGGTGGAGATAGTATATCATCAATTCAAATTGTTTCACGTCTTAGACAAAATTTGAAAATTCAAATCCGTGCTAATGTCATCTTTAATACAAAATGTATTCGAGATTTGGCAAAACACATCCAAAGTCAGGTTGGGTTAGATGAAATTTCGACACCGGTCTCAGAACAGGGAATATTAGTTGGAGCGTGTCCGTTACTACCTGTTCAAGAGTGGTTTTTTGACATGTTCTTAGACCACACTCAACATCACTGGAACCAATCCTTTCTCTTAGCAGTTCCACAGCTGGACGTTGCATTACTGGCTACTGCCCTTGAAACGTTGATATCCTCCAACAGTAGCCTTTCTCTTCGATATAGGTTCGGAGATATCGTCAGCCAGTTCTACTTTCCACAAACTACTGAATTTCGGGTTAATTTAATTTCCGAAGTTGACCCAATACAACGCGCTGAAGTTCTGACAGAACTTCAAAGCCACTTTGACATAGAAAATGGGCCTTTGTTCTCCATAACCTATTTGGCAGGTGCAGAAGGGGGTTATCGGCTCCATTTCTCATTTCATCACCTCATTGTTGACGCTGTCAGCTGGAGAATACTGGTGAATCAGTTGGACGCCTTGTACCACGGTAGCCGTATTAGTACCAATGGTTCAAGTTACAGGGAGTGGGCAATAGGACTGAGAAACGCATATGTACCTTCAAAACAGAATATGCAAGAAAAGAAGCACTGGTCATGGGTATTATCAGGCCTTGTCTCATCAAAACCGAGCAATCAGTTACTTGGTGCAAGACCTATTTCGGCGGTATTTTACCTCAATGCCACTTTAACAACTTTCCTCTTACGGTCTGTTTGGAAAGTGTACAACGCCAGTGTAGTGTCACTTCTAGTATCTGCGTTGGTACATGCAGCAGAAATGGAAGGCTGTTGCATCCTTCTTGAAGGGCATGGAAGAGAGGAAGGAATAATCGAGGGCGTTGACCTTACCGACACTACTGGCTGGTTCACTTCGTTTTTGCCTTTGAAATTGAAACCTGGTAAAAGTTTTGGTAACACTATTTTGAGTGTAAACCAGACGATGAATGAAGTTCCAGCTAAAGGTATTGGTTACGGACCTCTCATTGGCTACATCGATCCTCCACTACCTCCAATTGCATTCAACTACCTCGGTCACTTCAAAGATGAAGGTGAATGGCAGTTTACAAATGAGTTCAGCGGAGACGAAGTAAATGTACAAATGCCAATCCCTCAGTTGGGAATTGATATTGTTGTATTGAATGAAGGATTACAGTTCACAGTTAGCGGAAACTTAAGAAAAAGTTATGTAGATGAACTGATGGCCAAGTTTAACCAATGTTTGGTAAGGCTTGTAGATCAGACTATTTCAATAGGGCGACATTTTGTGACCCAATATGGAAACGGTCAGTTGTCTTCACAAGAAGGTATAAGAACGATTCAAATGGAAAGGAAAGTGGACGGTGTGTATGCAGCTTATAGTCTCCAGGAAGGGTTCATCTACTACCATCTGATGCATTCAACTCCTCCATATGCATACCATGTTCAAAACTTATGGGAATATGAAAAATCAATTGACGTTGTTGCAATGCTTTGTGCTTGGAAACATGTCATTTTATGTTTCCCGTCCCTCCGTCTTCGATTTTATTGGGAATCTGAATTGCTTCAAATTGTAGATAACAAACAACCTCTTAATTTCTACTTCACTGACATGAGCAATTTGCAAGTGGTTCAACACATGGAGACTCTCGTTCAAAAGGACAGTGCAAGAAAATTCGAATTAGGTGACGGTTCTCTCCTTCGCATTCACTGCTGTAGGCATTCAAGTTCTTCATACGTAAACCTTCTCTCTATTCATCATTCGGTCATCGATGGCTGGAGTACGAACGTTCTACTGTCCAGACTCCACCATACATACATGCGCAAGGTTGAACTGAAGCCCCTCACTGTCATTATGGACAGCTACTGCGTAGTCCAGGCCCACCTCCAGCAGATCAATCAAATCAACATGACCTGGTGGGAAACGTATTTGGGAAAAATAGAGCCTAGTGGCCAACTTTTGAGGCACCTTTCCCCTGGCCGCCAGATACTAGGGAATCTTCAAACAACTTGTTTAAACATTCCGAAACATGCTGTGGCAAAGCTAAGAAATGTAGCAGAAGATTGTGGAGTGACACTTAATGTGATCCTACTCTACGCTTGGCACAAAGTTCTATCCGTGTTTTCCAACTCCAACCAGACTGTGGTAGGCGTGACAGTGTCCGGGCGTCAGTTGCCTGTAGATGGCATTGAGTCCAGTGTGGGTTGCTACATCAACACTCTGCCAATAGTATTTTCACACACGCACAACTTGGTACAGGAATGTCTCCAGGCATTGCAGCGGGACATAGTGGAGCTGAACGCCCGGAGCGGAGTCCGCTTAAGCGAATTGGTGGGTAAATGTGGCTCCGGTGAAGCTTTGTTCAACTGCATTTTTGTCTATGAAAACTACCCAAGGGAAAGTGAAGAAGATTTAATTCTTAACTCTGCCATTGGAATGTTGAATCGGAGTGGGATTGAGTTTCAGGAATACATGGAGGCCGTGATGGTCAGTGAAGAAAACGATGAATTGAAGTGCGAATTCGTACACTGCCTTGACATATACAACGAGTCTTATGTTGAAAGTATTGTGTCTTCCTTTGATCTGTTAATCAGAGATATTTCATTTAATACACAACAGCAACTTAAACAACTGAGGCATGCGAGTACTGCACAAACACACCAACTCAGAGAAATGGCAGAGACGGATGTAGAATTTAACAATAATCTTAAACTACACCACCTGGTTGAGAGGAAAGTGGAAACAATGCGCCACAGAATAGCTTTGGTTACAGAGACTAACTCAGTCACATTCGAAGAGTTAAATAGCATGGCGGAAAGCATAAGCGAAAGGATCTTAGGGAGTGGAGTGGGCAATCCAATCATCCCAATATTTCTTGATGGCCTCGATATCGTTCCGGCGGCCATTTTAGCAATTTCTAATTCCGGAGGTGGCTACTGCCCAATCGACTCGAACCTTCCGACGAGACGCATTGCTTTCACACTCAAGGATATTCTTTCTACTTCACCGCGTGGAACTATGTGTGTTCTGACACTTCTGAAACATGCAGAACAGCTTAAAAGTATTTTGAACGAGTTTCGCATAAATGCCAAAGTTCTCCTGATAGAAAGCGGCATTAGCAAAAGAAAGGCTGCTCTTAAAATCTTGAACCATTTGCCTCTTTCAGGGAATATCGTTTGTGTCATTTACACCTCAGGGACAACAGGAACGCCAAAGGGCGTGTTACTGACACATCCCGGCTACGTTAATCTTTGCATGGAACAAAGTAGATTCGGAATATCTTACAAAGACGACTTGGTTTTGTGTCTATTTGGCTGGTATTTTGATGCTTACTGGTGTGCATTGGCCCCAGGGATATTTGGCGAAGGCGCAACAGCTATTCTGTCTGCTTCAACCATTCGAGATCCACGGGAGACAGTTCAATTTATGGTTACGCATGGGGTGACTCAGGTTGCGGCGAACCCACTCCAGTTAGCACAGTTGAATCTGGAGGAGGTCAAAACTCTTAGAATTATTTTATCCCTTGGAAGTGAAATGACATCGGCGCATGCGGCTAAACTGTTATCGAGTGGAGCACGAATAGTAAATAGTATGGGACCCACAGAGGCTTCTAATATTTCAGAATGGGGAGATATAGTATGCAATGCTCAAGTCCACATAGGCAGGCCAATTTCCAATACCACTCTTTACGTTCTTGACAATAATTTCGTTCCGGTTCCATCTAGTGCAACTGGGGAACTCTACATTGGTGGAGTTGGAACTGCGGGCGGTTATTTAAACCGTCCTTTTGAAACGCGTAGAGCATTCATTTCAAACCCCTTCGGAGAAGGGATTTGCCACAAGTCTGGTGACCTAGTGTCTTTCCATCCAGAAGGAAATCTCGAATACCACGGTAGAAAGGACAAACAGGTTAAGGTGAGAGGTTATCGTATCAATTGTGGAGAAATTGAGTCCGTGATTTCAACATATCCAGGAATTAAGAGTGCAGTCGTGTGCTTATCTCAACAGGAGCATAATAAGCTGGTAGCGTATGCTGTCAGTAGCTTGTCTATAAACTTGAGTCACATTATCACATTCTTGGAAAAATTATTTCCAGAATATATGATTCCGAGTGCCTTCGTTGAGATTGAAGAGATTCCTTTAACTCCCAATGGAAAAATTGACTATGCAAAACTGAAAACATTCTCGACCCAGACGAAATTTGGCAGTGAGGAACAACCTACGAATACGCTGGAAGAAGACATCCGTAGCGTCTGGGCTGAAGTTCTTTCCCTCAAGCCTGAGAATGTAGGAATCAATGACAACTTTATCCGTCTTGGTGGGGACAGTATTTCTTCAATCCAAATCGTATCTCGGCTTAATAAAAAGCTGGATGTAGAACTGCGTGTGGCAGATATCCATGAAAGGAAATGCATTAGAGAGTTGGCCAAACACGTCTCAAGTTGTGTCAAGTCAGCGCCGTTCTTGACTAGAACAACCGAATTTGGTGCATTAGTTGGAGAGTCTCCACTATTGCCCATTCAAGAATGGTTTTTTGGTGTATTCCAGTTAGACGAAGATCTTCATCACTGGAATCAATCTTTTATTTTGTCAGTTCCACCATTGGACTTTACAGTTTTTGAAGCTGCCGTTGAGAGGCTTGTATCTTTCCATAGCAGCCTTTCCTTACGCTTTAGACTGGGAACAGACACCATAACTCAATTCTACATGCCAACAATCAATGATCCTCGGCTACGATATGTTACTCAGACGCAACTTGACGAAAGACAGGAAATACTAACTAGTGTGCAAAATGGTTTTAACTTAGAAGACGGACCAGTATTTTCGGTGACCTACATTGCAGGAAATAGCTTCTTGTCGCATTCATTTTGCATTTCATCATCTGGTTATGGACGTCGTTAGCTGGAGAATCCTTGTAAACCACTTGGCCCTATTATACCAGGGACAAACTCTTGCTAACAAGAGTTCAACTTATCGGCAGTGGGTGAGAACATTGCGGAACGCTTATGCAGTTTCATCACAAAATGCTATTTGGGAAAAACAGTACTGGTCACGGGTATTACAATATCTAGTGTCATCAGCACCTTGCAATCGGTTTATTGGTACTAGGGTTATTTCAACGTGTGTTTCGGTAGACGCAAATTTAACAAGGATCCTGCTTAAATCAGCATGGAAGGTATACAGCACAAACGTGATTTCACTTCTGTTGTCTGCATTGGTACATACAGGCAGAAATGAAAGTTGTTGCATCCTCTTAGAAGGCCATGGAAGAGAGGAAGGAATATTTGAAGGTGTTGACCTCACCGATAGTATTGGCTGGTTCACTTCATTCTGCCCAGTTAAGATTAGCACTGGCAATACCTTGGATGACACAATTCGAGTTGTGAGCTTACTGCTGAAGAAACTCCATTCCAAAGGCATAAGCTACGGGCCCTTAATCGGCTACGTTGACCCTCTTCTACCTCCAATTTTTTTCAATTACCTAGGAAACTTGAAAAATGAAGGAGAATGGAAGTTCACAAATGAATTCAGTGGAGCGTGCGAAGGAGGTGGAATGCCGTTCGTTCTAGTAGGATTTAATTTCGCAATCTTCAATGAAAAATTAGAAATCAGTATTGAAAACATTAGAAGTGATGAAGCCAAAGACACGGTAGTGAGAATACAGCAATCGCTGGGAAGGATTGCGGACGACACAATGTCAGGCAAAAGGAAGTCTTTGTCGTATTTTGAAAACGACGAATTGGTTTCATTGGCAGACATAGCTAACCTTCAAGAGGATCGGGAAGTGGATAGTTTGTTTGAAGCCAATAGCCTCCAGCAGGGGTTCATCTACTACCACTTGTCTCAATCAAAACCACCTTTTGCCTACCACCTTCAGAACGTGTGGAATTACGAAAAGGAAATCAATCCTGCTGCAATGCTGTCCGCATGGCTCGACATCCAAAAATCTTTTCCTGCCCTCCGACTTCGGTTCTCATGGGAATCTGAATTGTTTCAAATTGTAGATGGACATCAACCTCTTAATTTCTACTTCACTACCGTGAGGAATTTGGAAGTGGTTCGACACACGGAAACTCTCCTTCAACAGGACAGTTCAAGAAAATTCGAATTAGGTGAAGGGTCGCTCTTTCGAATTAACCTTTGCAGACATTCAAACTTCTCATACACAAACCTTCTCTCTATTCACCATTCGATAGTTGATGGTTGGAGTCTGAACATCCTTCTGTCCCAGCTTCATCGCTCGTACAAATGTTTAGTCGAAGGTAGCCCTGTCTCGACGATTTTGGATACCAGCTACTGCGAAGCACAGGCTCACTTGCAGCAGAACCATCTGATTAGCCTAGAATGGTGGGAAAGTTATTTAGCAAAAATAGAAGGCATTACTGGAGGTCGGGTACTGCCACGTGGGCTGCAACGCAACATTAACAGGCAAAACCTAGAGACAATATCACTGGATATACCACAACATACTGTGGTAAAACTAAAAAATATTGCAGCAATTTGTGGAGTGACACTTAATGTGGTGTTACTCTACGCATGGCACAAAGCCATCTCCGTGACTTTGAGTTCCGAGCAGACAGTTGTAGGAGTGACTGTATCAGGGCGTCAGTTGCCTATATTTGGCATTGAGTCTAGTCTGGGTTGCTACATCAACACTCTCCCTATGGTATTTTCACACTCGCACAACTCGGTGCAGGAAAGTCTCCAGGCCGTACATGGGGATGTACTCGAACTTAACGCACGAAGCGGAGTTCGCTTGAATGAGTTGGTGCGGAATTATGCACCGGGCAAATCTATGTTTGACTGCATTTTTGTCTATGAAAACTACCCAAAGGAGAGTGAAGAAGACCTGGTCCTTAACTCGGTTTTGGGAATGGTTGATGTCAATGTAACGGAGATGCAAGAGTATCCCCAAGCTATCAATATCGCAGATCATGGCATCTATTTGAAGTCTACAATAGTGCACTGCGCAAATACGTACGATGAAAACTACGTGGAAAGTTTTGCCACTGCGTGGTCGCAGATACTGAGGGATATTTCGGTAAACTCACAGCTAGAAGTTAGACAGCTGCAGCTTGTTAGCACCCCGCAGTTAGAACAATTCACGGAAGGGGTCGGGGTGGAATTGGGATTTGACAAGGAACTGAAACTTCACATCTTAGAGGAGCGGAGGGCGGAAAAGACACCGCATATTGTGGTACTAGTTACAGAAACAAACTCATTTACATGTTTAGAATTGAACAGTATGGCGAATGAAATAAGCAAGAGAATTCTTTGCAATGAACCAACCAATGCTATTATTCCATTGTTCTTGAGCGATGTTGACATAGTGCCTGCTGCTATACTTGGAATATTAAAGTCTGGCGGTGGCTACTGCCCAATAGATTCGAATTTGCCAATGAGACGCGTTTCTTTTATTCTTGGCGACATATCCGCTCCATCCCCTCGTGGAATCATGTGCGTTCTTACATCCTTTGAATGCTCACCGCAACTGACTAGCATCGTCGCTGGGGTGGAAGGATGCGTTAAAATAGTACTCATAGGAGGAACTACTGAAAAATCCGTCCAGCTAACTTCTATGAAACCAAGATCCTTTCTTTCAAATTACATTTGTTGTGTCATTTACACATCTGGGACCACTGGAACTCCAAAAGGTGTAGTTCTAAAACATCAAGGCTATGTCAACTTCTGCCTTGAGCATACGTTGCGAAGTGTTACTTGCGATGGTGACCTTGTCATTTGTTTATTTGGATGGTACTTTGACGCGCAATGGAGTTCACTCGGTCCCGGTGTTTTTGGAAATTGTGCTACAGCAATCTCATCTCCAGAGACCATTCTGGATTTACATGCCGTAGTTCAATTCATGGAGGCAAGCCGTGTAACACACGTTCTCGGCAATCCCCATCACTTGTCGCAATTGGACTTTAACAGAGTCGAAACACTGAAAACTTTGGAAGTTGGAGGAAGCGAACTGACTCCAATAGTTGCCGCAAAACTACTATCTAATGGAGTGAGGTTGATAAACAGCATGGGGCCGACAGAGATTTCGATGATTTCAACATCCGGTGATATAAGTGATGCCACAAACATTCACGTTGGGAAGATACTTCCAAATACAGAGCTTTTCATTGTAAACCAGGATTTGTTGGTTGTACCACATGGAACAATTGGAGAACTTTTCATTGGGGGAGCTGGGGTCGCTGCTGGCTATTTGAATTGTGCTAAGGAGACTTCTGTTGCATTCGTTCGAAACTGGTTTGGTGACGGGATGCTTCATCAGTCAGGTGACCTTGTGTCTTTCTTGGACGACAGAAATCTGAAGTATCACGGCAGAAAGGATAACCAAGTGAAAGTGAGGGGTTACCGGGTTAACTTTGGAGAAATTGAGTCTGTCATTTCTAAATATCCTGGGATTCAGACGGCAGTCGTGTCTACGTGTGAAGCTGAGCAAGTGTGCCTTGTGGCATACGTCGTTACCAGTTCTAATTTGGACATAAAAAACATAGTTTCTTTTCTTGAAGATTTTCTTCCAGAATATATGATACCCAGTGCCTTTGTTGGGCTTGAAGAAATTCCACTAACTGCCAATGGGAAAGTTGACTATGCAGAACTAAGTAAGCTTTCAGTGAAAAAGACAACTGAAATGGCTCAAAGCCGAGACACACTGGAAGCAGAGATTTGCGGCATATGGGCTCAGGTTCTTCACCTCCAGCCAGAGAATGTAGGTGTAGAGGACAATTTTTTTCGAATCGGTGGGGATAGTATTTCCTCAATTCAAATTGCTACTAAAATTAGACAAAAATTAGGAGCAGAAGTACATGTTAGAGATATCTATGAGACAAAATGTATTCGAAACTTGGCAAGTCATGTACGAAATTGGATAGAGTTAAACCACAGTTTCACTCGCGTCACCGAAACTGGGTTATTAATTGGAGAGGTTCCCCTCTTACCTGTTCAAGAATTGTTTTTTGGAATTTGGTTAGGCAGCACTTCCGACCACTGGATCCAATCCTTTCGACTGTCAGTCCCACAACTAGACTTTGAACTTTTGACAGCTTCGTTTGAGCGCTTGGCGTTGTTCCACAGCAGTCTTTACCTTCGCTTCAAGTTAGACAAGGAAATTATCAACCAATTCTACACTCCGGAAAAGTATGCAGTCAAAGTGAAACATGTTCAACAAATTGAAATAAATCAACGTCCTGAGATTCTTTTAGAACTTCAAAGAGGATTCAATTTAGAAAACGGGCCTGTAATGTCTGTGAGTTATGTGGAAGGGGGAGGAAATTGCCACATTCACTTTGCATTCCATGGTCTTGTTTTTGACGTTGTCTCCCGGAAAATCCTTGTGAATCACTTGTCCCTATTATATCAAGGACAAGAAATTCCGAAGAAGAGTTCAAGTTATCGGCAATGGGTGAGAACACTGCGGAATGCATGTGATTCTTCCATAGAAACTACGATTCAAGAGAAACGGCATTGGTCAAAGGTTTTGTCAGACCTTGTGTCATCAAATATTCACAGTCAATTAGTTACTTCAAACAGTTTTTCGTCGTCATTTTACTTTGACTTTGCCTTAACAACTTTCCTTCTTCGGTCTGCTTGGAAAGCATACAGTACTGATGTGATGTCACTTTTACTATCTGCACTTGTAAACTCTAGTGGAATAAGTCATAGCTTCTGGATCCTCTTGGAAGGGAATGGCAGGGAAGAAGGCATGGTTGGTGGCATCAGCGAAACCGTTGGATGTTTCACTTCATTTTCGCCCTTGAAACTAAAAACTGGAAACAGTTTGATAGGCACTATTACAAATGTGAAAATGGCGTTGGATAAAATCCCATCCAATATGGGTTACGGACCTCTCATTGGCTACATTGACCCGCCTCTACCTTCAATTACGTTCAACTACCTTGGTCAATTGAAGGATGAAAGGGAATGGAAGTTCACTGATGAGTTCAAAGGAATTGAAGCACGTGAAATGTCATACCCCCAGATAAGAGCTGCCATCTTCAATGGAAGTTTAAAATTCACTATCAGTAAAAACATGGAGATGAAACATAGACATATAGACATGGTCATGAGATTACAGCAATCGCTCGGAAGGCTTGTTGACCATACAATATCAGTTGGTAGGACATACTTGAAGAATTTTGGCACAGACGAGTTGGTTCGAGAAGAACTAGCTGCTATTCAAGTGACAAGGGAAGTGGATGGTGTGTTTGAAGCCAACAGCCTGCACGAGAGTTTCATCTACTATTACTTGTCTCACCCTGAACCGCCATATGCATACCATCTCCAACGTTCTTGGGATTATGAAAAGGAAATCAATCCGACTGCAATACTATTGGCATGGAGAGAAGTGCAAACATCGATTCCTGCTCTACGCCTTCGTTTTTCTTGGGAATCTAAATTGTTTCAAATTGTAGATAGGCATCAACCTCTGAATTTCTATTACACTGACATTAGCAATTTGGGAGAGTACAGGCAGCTGGATAAACTACTTCACAGCGATAGCAAAAAGCCCTTTGAACTAGATGGCGGGTCACTGTTTCGGGTTCACTTGTGTAAAGGCTATAGTTCATATACGACTTTCCTCTCAATGCACCATTCGATCATCGATGGGTGGAGCAGGGATATCTTGCAGTCCCGCCTTCATACTGCTTACACCAACATTGTTGAAGGTAACAAAGCTGCTGCGATTGTAGACACGACATACAACTTAGCGCAGACTCATCTCCAGCAGAACTATCAATGCCACCTGGCATGGTGGGAAAAGTATTTGGACAATATGGAGCAAAACAACGAAATGGCACGAATGTTTCCCCGTGGTCATAAGATCGAACAGGGAAGCCTAGAATTTACATCCCTTCATGTTCCACAGAATATGTTGAGGAAGTTGAGAAATGTAGCAGAAGATTGTGGAGTCACACTCATTGTGCTCTTACTATACGCTTGGCACAAAGTTCTGTCCGTGTTTTCATGCTCCAAGCAGACGGTTGTAGGCGTAACAGTGTCGGGGCGTCAGTTGCCTATAGATGGCATTGAGTCCAGTGTGGGTTGCTACATTAATTCCCTTCCCATGGTATTTTCACACTCGAAAAACTCCGTGTATGAATGCCTGCATGCAGTGCAGATGGAGGTACTAGACCTTAACTCTCGAAGCGGAGTTCGCTTGAGCGAATTGATACGTAAATGTGGCTCTGGTGAAGCTTTGTTTGACTCCATTTTTGTATACGAAAACTATCCTATGGCTAGGGACGAAGATTTATTTGAGTCTGCTTTGGGAATTGTGTATCGGGATGGAGTTGCATTTTACGAGTACCCTCAAGCGGTTACAGTCATAGAAGAAAGTGGCCAATTGAACTGCGATTTAGTACACTTCATGGATATGTTCGGTGAGAACTATGTAGAACATTTTGTCACTGCGTTGAGTCTGATTCTCAGGGAAATTATAACCAGCTCACAACAGGACTTTAGCCAACTGCAGCTTATGTGCACTCCACAGTTAGAACAAGTTTCAGAAAGGACTAGGACTGGTGTTGAATTTGACAATGAGCAGAAATTGCAACATTTTGTGGAGAGGAAAGTGGAGAAAACCCCACATAAAGTGGCACTCGTTACAGAGACTAACTCGCTCACATTCTGCGAGTTAAATAACATTGGGAATGAGATATGCAGAAGGATTTTAAGTAATGGAACAACCAATCCTATTATCCCCGTTTTTCTCGACGAAGGCAAATTGAAATCTGAGGCTATTTTAGGTATTTTTAAAGCAGGCGGTGGTTACGGCCCGATTGAAGCTACCCTTCCTGCAAAACGGGTTTCCTTTATGCTGAACGATATCCTGACTCCTTCACCCGATGCAGTCATGTGCGTTCTTACACTGGCAAAACATTTGGAACAGTTGCATGGTATTATGATTGGGTTAAAGGCAAAGGTGAACCAAGTTCTGATGGACAATTATTGTAACAAAAATGACAAACCATTCCTTGTCCCAAGCAGTCCATCATCCATATCATATGAGATCGCAAGCGTCATATACACCTCAGGTACAACTGGTACTCCCAAAGGTGTTCTAGTAACACATCCTGGATACATCGATCTCTGCTTGGATCAAAGTAGATTCGGAATTTCTTGCAACGACGATCTTGTTTTGTGTCTCTTTGGCTGGTGTTTTGACGCCTATTGGTGTTCTTTAGCCCCGGGTATATTTATGGAAGGTGCTACAGCTATCCTCTCTCCTTCAACGATTCGAGATCCACGGGAGACTGTTGAATTTATGGTTGCGCATGAGGTGACACAGGTTGCGGCGAACCCACTCCAGTTGGCACAGTTAAATCTGGAAGAGGTCAAAACTCTTAGAATCATTTTATCCCTTGGAAGTGAAATGACATCGGCGCATGCGGCTAAACTCTTATCGAGTGGAGCCAGGGTGCTAAATTCCATGGGGCCTACGGAGATTACTAACTTTTCGGAATGGGGGGACATTACAAATGACTGCCATCTGCACGTAGGCAAACCACTTTCCAATACGAGTCTTTACATTCTTAACATGAACTTGGTTCCTGTTGCATCTGGGACAATGGGCGAACTCTACATTGGTGGAGTCGGAACTGCGAAGGGATATTTAAATCGTCCCTCTGAAACGCGTGGTGCATTTATTTCAAACCGATTTGGGGATGGAATGTACCACAAGTCTGGTGACCTTGTATCCCTTCATCCAGATGGAAATCTCCAATACCACTGCAGAAAAGACAAGCAAGTCAAAGTAAGAGGATTTCGAGTACATTGCGCAGAAATTGAATCTACCATTTCAAAATTCAGTGGGGTAAGTTGGACAAGTGTTACTATGAACGACTCCAAACTAGTGGCATTTATTGTGAAGAAAGAGAGTCTAAACATGGAGCTTTTATTTGAATTTCTTGAAGAGAGATTGCCCGAGTACATGATACCTTCCTCTTTCGTGGAAGTCGATGAGATTCCTCTTACCATAAATGGAAAAATTGACTATGCAAAACTGAAAACATTTTTCGTGAAAGACAAGTCATGTCAAACCAAGCCAAGAGATAGATTGGAAGAAGCAGTCAGAAATATCTGGGCAGAAGTCCTCCGTGTACAGCCGGAGAATATTGGAATAGATGATAGTTTCTTCCGGGTTGGTGGAGACAGCATTTCCTCCATTCAAATTGTGTCACGCCTTGGAAAGCACATGAGCGTTCGTCTTCGTGTACTAGATCTCTTTGAATGTAAATCCATTCGGAATTTGGCAAAATGCATTCGCAGTAAAGGACAATTTGAAATATCTGCAACACTTACCGAAGCTGGTGCGCTGAGTGGAGCAGTTCCACTGCATCCAATGCAGGAATTGTTCTGGCTGCGTCTCCTACCAGAGGGAGCTGCTAATCAGTTGGATCCGTCGCCCGTGTTGGCAGTCCCGGTTCTTGATGTTAATCGATTGCAAAGTGCATTTGAAGCTTTAGTTTCATTCCATGATTCTCTCCGACTTGACTTCAAAACGGAGGAAGGCATAGTCGACCAGTTCTACCGTACCGATGCTCTTCTGTCACAAATAAGAAGAATTAGAGAAAAAGAGCTGCAGGGACTTGCGGAACGGTTGTCGGAAGGACAGAACTGCCATAGTGGTTGTGCATTTTCTGTTACTTACGTTGAAACAGAGGCACGGCCGTGTCGTCTTCATTTGGCAATCCATCCCCTGGTGCATGACACAATCAGTCTAAGAATTATTGTAAACCATTTACGGTACTTGTATGACAGGCAGTCACTCGGTTTAAAGGGTACCAGCTACAGACAGTGGGTCACTACGTTGAGAAATGTCTATGCACTAACCACTCACGAGGTTTTAACTGAGAAAACTTACTGGACTGCCATTATTAAAGACTACGTCTTAACTAAATGTAGCAATCCATTATTCACCAACGTACCTGTTTCTTCCGCCAAATTCCAACTGGACTACGCTACCACAATTTCTCTCGTTTATTCTGCCCGAAAGGCGTTGATTCCAGAAATGGCAGACCTTCTCCTTGCTGCATTGTCGTATTCTGTCGGAAATGAAGTCAATTATGTCACTATTGAGAGCGATGGGAGAGAGGAAAGTATCGCCGGTGGCGTTGATCTCGCTCGCACTGTGGGATGTTTCACTTCTGTTTTTCCACTTAGACTTGCGCAAAGAGGTACACTAGACGCAACCATAGTAGAAATTCGAAATAGCATTAGCAGAGTTCGTTTGAAGGGGAATGGTTATGGTAGTTTGGTTGGGTACGTGGAACCTCCTCTTCCATCAATTTCCTTCAATTATCTTGGAGCGTCTCGGATCGAAGGAGAATGGGAGTTCATCAATGAATTGAGCGCACAAGCTCAAAGACTGAAAGTACAATCACCATATTTGTCTATTAGTTTGTCCATCGTCAAAGGCCGTTTGGAAGGGTACCTTAGAGGGAGTATGAAGACACATGAGTTGGAGACTTTAGCTCATTCATTCCAGTACTGGATCAAAGTAGTTGCAGAACATGCAAGTAGCAGAACAAAATTGAGTCCAAGCGACATTGATTTTTCGGACGAATTGGAGTCTCCTTTGTTTGAAGAGGTGGGAGGTATTGGTGAACGAATCTTTCTTTTCCCGCCACGAGTCGGTGGCATAAGTACGTTCATGGAGAACCTCGTTCCACTCCTTCGTCCCCGTCCACTTGTTCTCTTTGCCAACTTTGAATCATTATTTAAGAATCGTGACGGAGTGATCTTACCCTATGAACTAATAGCTAAGGGATACATTCAAGAAATTAAGAAACTACAAAAAGAAGGACCGTACCATTTTATGGGTTGGAGTTGGGGTGGTGTTGCTGCTTTTGAAGTTGCAAGACAAATGAGTGTAGAGGGTTCTGAAGTTGGTAGCGTCAGTATTTTAGATTCCTTTTTTCTATTCAAGAAGACAATTCCTGAGCCACTTTGGACAAGTGTAATGGAGGTCAGTGGCATCAATTACTTTTATAACACACCAGTGACACAAGAATTGTCAAATGTAAAATTCTTATTGCTTAAGGCTATGCTCGCGTCGCCGCCTGAGGAAGAAGGTCAGTTGACTGAGAGGGATATTTGCAATTACTATGTGCAGAATACTAACGCTAATAATTTGGACTTCCTGCTGCCGCAAGGGACGGTGTTGGTAGTATCGCCAATAAATGCGACACATGGCTATTGGTATTTGAACCAGAAAGTCCTAATAGAAGTTGCTAAAAGTGTCCTACAAATAAGTAGTGTAGAATAATAACTCCCTTACAAGTACGCCTGCTGTAATTCTAAAATCATCACCATGTGCTCCTACTTATTGTATTATATAATTAATAAACTTTTTTAACTCTGTCATCAGTCTAAATTTATTTTATGTTATTTTATTACATTATAAACTGGATTACGTTGAGTTTTGTAGAATCCGCTGTGCATCTTAGCTAATGACTTTCTTCAATCAAGTTAGTTCTACTGTATTTTATGAGCCTGTTGTGTTCCGCAGGCTTCTAGACCCTACAGAAATATTCATCTTTTTCTGAAAAGTGTTTTGATGGTCCATTCCTTTCTGTGGCTTCCGCTAACCGAATCGGTTTTTTTTCGCACTTTGGCTGACGAAAATTGTCTGCAGCCAATGAACATTTATCTAAAAAGTCTCACAAACATTCGAATGTGGAAAATTGTGTAATCCTATTGTAACACGTCGAACAGGATTTTGTGCTGGCATTATTTTTAATTTATTTTGAACTCATGCTAAATTGAACCGACTTGACCTTTACTTTACGATATAGGTAAAGTCATATATTTTTTTCATTCATTGACAAGTTCATTTTGTATAGTTTCTGAATTGGATTAAGCACCCTATATAGTGTCTGATAATCAGTATTTGTCTGGCGTTCTAGAGTTGACACAAGATAGGAAGTATCATCCGGCACTTCCCTGATAACGTTAACGATCAGGAATTAACCAATTGACGAAACTCTCCTTGTAAAGGAAACTACGTTTATAATTTACACGTTTCTATAACTTTACAGACCAGTATATTCTGAGTTTTTTAAGTTTCATTTACAAAACTAACACATTGTTCAGTGAGGACTGGAGAACCTGGAGAAAGCCTCAAGTAATCATCGTGAGCTTATTTTGGAACTGTTGATCCACAATTCTCCAAACCTTTGCACTTACATTCAAAAACAAGTTCGTTAATTGGCGAAATGAAGTCATCACAGTCAGACGGACCGACACTAATGCAGACGTTTACTATATTTACTTTCTTATTGGGAATTGCATACATTATAATTTTGATGTCAATTCTAACTCGGACGAAAACAAAAGAACCCCCTCCGCTAGTTCGCATAATGGGACGACTCAATCAACCAAAACGGAAATTGATTCTAGCATATACACGCTTGTGGGGAAGACCGCAGTCCGAATGGATAGTTGATTTCTACACCAAGCATTCATACAATTGTCCTTACATTTGTGACTATACGAGTGATTCCAACTATTTGGACACCGCGGATGCAGTAATTTTCCATGGTAGGGCTGCCGATTTATTTTCAAAGAGCAGTATCCTTCGCGACGCCCGGAATCCCCAGCTCTACAATCAAATTTGGATTTTCATGTTAAACGAATCACCAGAGTCGTATCCAGACCCTGCACTTCTTCCTTATGAAAATCGATTCAACTGGACCATGACTTACAGACTAGACTCCGACGTGCCAGCCCCTGGGGGAATGTTTACACTGAAAAAGAATCCAGGTCAAGAACTAAAAGCAGAGTTCAAACGAAACTCCCTCGAAAAAAGGAAAATGGCGGCGGCTATGATATCCAACTGTGATCCAGCCAGCGGGAGGCTCGAGTATATTACTTTAATGCAAAAGTACATGGAAGTTGACGTATATGGACAATGTGGGAAACTCGTTTGTGAAAAAACAAAGAACTGCTACAGCATAATTGGAACCCAGTATAAGTTTTTCCTGGCATTTGAGAATTCGATTTGTGCCGACTACGTGACCGAGAAAAGTTACAAGCCCTTTCGATATGGACTCGTCCCTGTTGTTCGTGGCGGTGCCAATTATTCCCGGATATTTCCAAATGGGTCTTATATTGACACAAGCGATTTCAAAACGGTGGCCGAATTGGTCGACCACTTGAAGTACTTGGATGAAAATCCGGAGGCATACCTCAAGTATTTTGATTGGATGATGAAGTACGAAATTGATGTTGATGTGGATCTCAAGACACGAGCACAATGTGCACTCTGCACTAAACTAAATATGTTTAATCCTAAATCACATCGGAAAAATTATGCAAACATTTTATCATGGTACAAAACTAATTACACTGAAAAATCGCTTTGTAATACTCTACAAGTTCCACTTTCCTAATTTTTCTGCATTATTGCAAACCCACATTAAAATTAAGCATTTGCAGTTAGGAAACTTTGCCAATTTATATTGACAGCTATAAACAATCACAATTTCTAGTATAAAAGCTGGCATTATGGTAGCCTAAGGTGGTGGAAAA
Source organism: Pseudachorutes palmiensis (assembly GCA_009869845.1). Taxonomy (NCBI): domain Eukaryota; kingdom Metazoa; phylum Arthropoda; class Collembola; order Poduromorpha; family Neanuridae; genus Pseudachorutes; species Pseudachorutes palmiensis. The sequence goes on along the minus strand of VNWY01000392.1, from coordinate 380 downwards.
TTATTTATGAAGATGAAGAAAAATAGGTTTTGAATTAGGGTTTTAACTGACCTTATGCTTATAGCAACAAAATATCGTGTTGAAAGCATAGACAATTATTATCAGGGCCATTGAAAAAGGAAGACTAGCTGTATTTTAGTTACGAACATTTGAATATCTAGGCCATTTGCCATTGACCAATTCCTTTGCCGTTCTTTTACACGTGTGGAATGAGATCAGTTCCATTGGGGTTGGTGGTGTTGGATTTCTATGTATTATACTCTACTGCCATATCAATCAGACTCCGCAAAAGTGGTTGTTGTTCTAATCCCCGGGAGAATGGAGGCCATTAATTATGAAGTGATGAAAGTAGGTGAGGACACGATGGGAGTGAGGCCAAT
>VNWY01000391.1:0-47558 GCA_009869845.1 Pseudachorutes palmiensis | reverse complement strand
CCTGTGAAACTCCTTTTATTATGCGACTGCAAGCACTTTTATTGGAAGTCTAGTCTTGTCGCAGCTTCTGCGACCAAAGTCGCAAATACCTTAGTGTAATGAAGCTTTAGCCCTTGAAATACCGAAAATGACAATAAACCCATCGGTTGAAATTATAATTCTTGAATCTTCAAATCATAAATCTTTTCAAAACACTTCAATGAAAACATCCTACAGATTAATTTTTGTATCGCAGAAGGTTGGAATTATGTCGTCACTAAAGTCGCAGCGATTTTAGCACTACATTTACAACTTGTATGCCAAGCCAGTAAAGGTAAACTGGAATTTCTCACTTTGAGCTCTGCCATGGTCCATCACGCTCTTCCCAGCCGAAGAATTGAGCCACACACCTAGATTTTCTGGAAAGATTTTTCGAATCATAAATTAAAGGAAAATTATGACTTATGTTGTTAACAAACAGTTTAAAAATGGAGTATAGAGAACTGCATTTTTATCCTGCTGCCAAACAAAATCCGAAATAATAAAGTTTTCGGTGACAATTATTTCCAAACGTCAAGTAGACCGCTACGGCTGGCTTTCCAGCCTGTTCTGGACTGAATAATTCCAGTTTACACAAAGTAAAAATCAAGGAATCAAAAATTGCACCTTAAATTGAATGGACAGAGTAATAAGAAAAACAGTCTTATTCCATGGAGTGCACTTGTTAAACTATATTTCTTCAAATGTAGCACAATAATTTAGATTTTCCGTACGGTTTTAAATTAATTTACAAAAAGGTTCATATGCCAAGACGCAAAGGGAGTGGGAGTGATAACAATAAAGTTACTTGAATGGATGTTAAAAAGTTTTTATCTGGCAACAACAAGTTTTACCAATTTTCTGCCTTATATTTATGAAAAGCTAATCATTATAATTAAATTGTCTTTGCTGATTGCTGTTAAGATTGTGTCATTTTTCTGTCAAATTATTTTGTCAACAGAGAGGTCGCAGGTCGCGTCCCCGAGCTCGTTTAATCAGTCGGAGTCAGTCGCAGTTTCGTGGAAATAGAATTTGAACAGGGGAAAGGTGGACTAAGTTTTTGCCGGGAGATTCATAACTCATGTGTTTCTAAAAGCGCTCCTGGCACTCTTCTCTTCTGGACTGGTCATTTTTGCTCAGGTTTTTTGGGAACCAATTAATTGATTAATTTGTTTGTTTGATCAAAGTTACTCAGTGTTGAAGACAATCTGAGAGGTTTATCGTGCCGTTGTACCGTTTACCCTGCTTTTTGTCGATCAACTGCAACTAGAACTAGAGTGAAGTAAGTTTATTTGCAAATAAAATTAATGGGATTTGTAGATTAACTCTGTTGCTAAATATTACAGCCACCCCTGAAGCATTCCACATGGCTGACCAACTGGAAGTACTCAAGAATCCGGAACGCTACCTGAATCAAATTCAAGATGAAAATAAATTCGTCCGGCGGAACGCTATCAAGACGTTTTTCAACGAGATACAGACCGTGGGAGCTGGAGGTGATGGTCGAACGCTGGATGAGGCGCTAGTCCTTACCTTCCTCCATCCAGTTACTCTCCTTATCAAAGATCCGATTGAGAAAACAAGAGAATTGGCCTATGAACTCCTTGGGATTTTTACAACTCAGCTTCCCAAACAAAAAGTCAAAGAACTCCTCCCTACCTTGATACCCATTATGGTTGAGAGGCTTGGGCAACCGGAAATTAACGAACCATCGGAGGAGGTCCGATTACTTGCAGTAAAACGAGTAGAAGATCTTTTGAAGAAACTTGGCAAGGATTTGAATCCCTTCATCGATGATATCATTCACATCTTGGCTAGTGCCATTACAGACCCTTTCCATGAAGTCCGGATTCGCAGTTGTGAGCTCACTTGCAAAGTAGCTGACGTCTGTCGCACAGTCTTCCATTACAACAGCGATCGTTTGCTCCGTCCACTGGCAGTGTCAATAAGTCATCAGCATTTTCGAGTCAGAATTGCTGTTGTAGACTGTATTTGTAAGTGGTATTTCTTTTTCGAAATCAGGAATTATTTTATTATGTATATTACAATTTTTTAAGGTCAAGTTGTTTTGCTGGGGAACCATAAGGGGATTGACACTGTTCTCCCGCATGTGACACAACGAGTCTTTGATCCGACTCCCGGGGTTCGGATGGCTGTTGTAAATGCAGCAGGTGCTTGGATGGTGGGTTACATTGACCGCTACTCTTACTTCCACAAGTTACTTCCAATTTTGATGTCACTGTGAGTGTTTATCATTCTTTTAATATCATTCTGGAATTTTACTAAAAAATTAATTATTTTTTCAGTCAAAACGATGAAGACCCCTCAATTACTGAAAGGGCAAGATTCTTATGGGATGCTGTTGGCGAGCAATTCATATCAGAAAATATTGAGCAATATCGAGATCAAGTTGATTTTCCACCACCTCATCCAAGCCATTATCCAAAGGACGCTTTACGTGCAAACTTAGGTTGTCGTCTCATCACATGGCAAAGCGTCTGCAACATCCTTCCTGCGCTTTCTAGTGAAACAGCAGACTGGTTAGGGACGACTAGAATCAAGGCGACAATGCTCCTCTACTACATGATTCTTAATTGTGAAGAAAAGATTACGATGCACGTTGAGAAGATTTTCCCAATTATTTACAAAGCTATCCGAGACGAGTGCATCGAAGTTGTCTTATATGTAAGTGGCCTCAGCATTTTAATTTAAAAACTCCATGTTTTCATCACAATTTCCATCAATTTTAGGCAGAAATGGCTGCAAATGCTATTGGCTACTTTGTTCCATTGAGTGTGACATGGCCTATCCTCTCGTCTGCTGTGTCAATGGGACCTAACGAAGGGAACCTTGTCGTTCTAAAAGCTGTTCTCGACGGCACGGAGCCTTCGATTCTTTCTGGATTTGCAAAAGATGTCCTGGAACTATTCTCTGAGCCGGATGTGCTGGAAACTAGAAACAAGCGACGCCAACTTGCTGTCCTTTCGAGCTGCGACGTTCTTCTAAAGCTAGTTCCTGCAACTGTCTCTGGAGAAAAGAGCAACAATTGTCTCCTATTCAAAATTGTTGCCACGACATGGGCATTGGGCCAAGCACGTGAGATTCCTCAACAGGCCGAAGGTGAACCACTGAATTACTGAGGAGTTCAATGTGTTTGTTAACCGATTTTAATATTCATCTAGAAATCCTAGCCATCCTTGGAAAGAATTTAGGAACAAATATTTACGAGGTGATGGGTCAGTTTTCCGGTGACATGCTGAAAGAAATAAGCTCTAAAACGTCTGAATGGACACCCGTCTCAACTGACAAACTCGTTTTTGATCTCTTCCTCTCCTATGGAGGTTTGTATTTATATTTTGAGTTGGTTGGTTCGAATTCCGCAGCTTATTAAAGTTCGATTTTGTTCTTCAGGATTAGCCATCGATAACAACATGAACACAATTTTGAAAATCATGCTTACTAATCTTGACCCTGAGAAGGATCCTGAAGTCAGACTCAAATTCTTGACATCCCTGGCTGACTATTTGGTATTTTATAGCAAGACGGCTAGCGTTGACAAAAAGCAAATGCAAACCTTTGTAAAACACATTATAGAAGGTGAGTGTTTCATTTTAATTTTAATTAATAAAAATTCCACTTCTGATTTATATTCTTAGACGTACTGGATCCAAACTTGGTTTGGAAAGCTGGCAAAGCGGCAGGAGTACTCCGGACAGCCGCCATGTCTTGTCTAGTGGCTGTGCTGGATGCAGAAATTTTGGATGCTGATGTCGTTGTCTCTATGGCTTCAAAAATGGTGGGATCGGTACTTGGCATGGTTGAAGATAGCTCAGAATTGACGAGAATTCTTAGCTGTGAATGTTTAAGCAAATTGGTTAGTGAAGCTGAAAATGGCCTCACGGCAGATGTACTGCACAGCATTTATCCAGGTGCTTGGTTTTTGTTGTATAATCAAAATTCTGAACTCACTTTTTGCCTTTTCTCTGGTTTTGCTCAGTTTTGTTGAAACGGTTGGATGATGTGTCAAACACGGTTCGGATTGCAGCCTTAAACGGGATTGCCGCTGTGTTTACCCACTTACCTGAGGATTATGATCTCGAGCTGTATCACGGTTATGTTGAGCACACATACACCACACTCATCCTCCACCTTGATGACTCAGATGAACAAATTCAAGAGAAAGTTCAAAGTGAGAAAGAATCATCGCTAAGTTTTAAGTTTATTGGAATTCACACTTTATTATCGTCCCTCCAGGTGTCCTTGAGTCAATCGGCGTCCTTTGCCCAGAGCCTTTAGTTACGGAATGTGAGAAGAGTAAAATGACGCATCGGACACCGATTCGTTGTGAAGAATTGATTAACAAGTTCCGCAAACTGTTGGCAGAAGAGAAACCAGAATAATTCCAGGAAACGCATCTGAGCACCTCATTGTCAACTCATTGTCAAATCATACATTTTTCATTACGGATTTCATCACGAGTCTCCGTCATCATGTAACAGGAAAAACTGGAGATTAAACTCAACCAATTTACGTGAGGGATTACTTTTTGATTGGAATTGCGAAAATATTTCGGATATTTGAACGAACCTAAAGTGTCACGAATGTGGATTTTTCACGACCTAGAAGGGTTTCCCTATTTTGTTAACTTTATCTCAATGCCGAAGTAATCAGTATTGGAATTAGGAGGTATTAACTAGCATGGTCATTGTCACTGATTACCAGGAAAGATTCGCAGGACTACGTTAATGAGGTTTGGTTTAATTTAAATAGAATTTATCCTGTCCTAGTTTGAGTCACTGCCAATTAGGACCTGCTATAGAACACACTTTTTAGAGCCACAATCCAAAATGAAGTTTTCTAAAATTACGAATGTATTCTTCCTTACGTTGAGCCTCGCGGTCGCAAATCGAATCGTAAGTCTCACCATTTTCAGAAATTATAACTTTAATGAAACTTTTGCTTTTACAGGATTGCCCCCCAACGGGAGACTATTACTACCCACATCACATTTGCACCAAGTTCATTGTCTGCTCTAACGGTAACTACTACGAATTCGACTGTGCAGGAGGCACATATTGGGACTCTGCTAACAAGATTTGCGGTTACGATCATACCGCTTGTGCACCTCCTCCGTCACCTCCACAGACGACCACCGAAGAACCCACCGTAACTTCAACCGCTGCGCCAGTTCCTGACCCGCCAACTACCTCTCCACCTCCTCCAGAATCGACATCGACGGAGAACCTCTACCCATGTCCACCGGATGGACACCACGCCCTTGCTGACCATTCTTTGTGCAATCTTTACTATCAGTGTTTCAATGGTCACCTCATGGGCATCTTCTCTTGTGGAGCAGACAATTGGTTTGATAGCGAGAGCCAAGGCTGTGTCAAGCCAGAGGAATCTGACTGCCCTCATGCTAATCCTTCGTAGCTAATTAAATCCTGTTTCTGTATTTTTAGTATTTTACAACGCTTAAATTATATGTCATATTTTATTCTTTGTTCACTTCTTGGTTTACTCTACTCCTCTTCGAGATCAAATTCTTGCTTGTTTTCTTCGAGTTTTTTCAACGCATCGCTCATTTCCTTCTGGAGGATGTCACGCACCGTATCCAGGAATTTCAGTGTATCAGTAATGCCCGATGATGTTCTCCGTGTCCTCACGCCCCACTCATCTGCCAAATTATTTACATCTATGGAATAAGTGGACTTGATTTTAACAGTGTTTGGTAGGGTCACCTATTGCGGCAGGACGGGTCCTCGCCGTATGCTCAATTTCAGATTCCAGTTCTTGCGTCGCCTGAATTGGTACTGCAAACGGCAATGGTTGATCGTCCAATTTCTTTCGCAAAAGTGTCGCAATCGGTGGGGAAACTGGAGTTGGTTTGGACTCAATTTGTGGCAGTGGTGGTTCATCTGTTGGTGGCTCAACGTTCCTGCACAGTCGCTGTCGTCGTTCTTGCATCGCCTTTTGACGCGCTTCCTCAGCTTGCTTTCGTATGGCCTCCTCTCGCTTCAAAATTTCCTCCAGTCGTTGACGCTTCTCGTCTTCCTGGATAACAAAACTCAAATTAGTTTTAGCTCTTAATATTAACTGAAAAATAAAAACTAAGCCCTTGAACCTTTTGCTTCAGCTTCAGTTTTTCCTCTTCGTATTCTTTGAGCATTCGTTCCTGGTCTCTTTGAATTCGTTCTTGGAGTCGCTCTTCTTCCTCACGCTCTTTGCGCAGTCGCTCCTCTTCTTGCTTCTTTCGTTCTTGAATCTGATTCTCAAGATCTGACTTGTATGCATTTCTGAGGACTGTCTCATCCGGCCGCTGATCTGCAGTTTGGGAGACATGGTGCTTGAAACGTCCAACGATTGACGAAGCCACGCTTCCACTGACTGATGCTGCTGAATAGCTGTCTCCACAAAAGCTACCACAAGGGGACGATCCAAATTGGGAACTTCCATGAAGTGAGTTGTCGTGATCCAGCAACTCATGAGTTGATACCGATGGTGACACACAACCTAGAAATCAGAAGCGTCAATTGCCTGAGTTCAAAATAACCCCCGAGAACTAAAATTTTGGTCATACTGAAATCGATCGGGAACGAAGACTCTTCGAAAATGCCTTTCCCGACCGATTGTTCTTCGTCCTCAGGGCTTGTATCATGGAATTGAACGAATGAATCAGTCACTTCTTCGCGACGTTGGTTGTTCACATTGTTCTGCATTGGAGCAGCATTCATCGGGGTGCTGAAAAATTGTGGCGGTGGGAGAATGCTGTTGTCAGGGATCTCTGTTGACCATTTGTTCTCTTGAATCCCCGTTACGCTTTGATTCTTGCGGATTTGTTTTGGTGGGGTTGAAGGGAGTTGCGGATATGACTGTGAAGTTTCGACAGGAGACGTTTGCTTTCCGCTAAGGCCAAACTGTTCTTGTTTTGGTGATGTACCAAACACTTGCTGATGGGCAATAGTTGACACATGAGGTGGTAGAACACATTCCGAAATGCTTTTGGACGGAAGTACAGGGAATGAGGAGAATGTAATGGTTGTGCTGCGTGATGACGTTGACATTTCAGCATCACGGTTACGGTTATGTGACAAGTCACTCGCTTCCTCGTCAGGTATTTGCCAAGGTGGACGAAAAGGCGACGCTTTTGACTCCTTCGGCTGACCAATTCTTGAGCCAAATTGTCCACTCGGCGCAGGACTCGAAACTCCTGTAATTAAAGGCAAATATAAGGTTGAGTTTACTTTCTTCATGTCGCAGTTTTTGTACCCATCGACTCCTCTCGCTTCTCCATTTCTTTCATTTTCTTCTGCTGAGCAACTTGTAGGTCAAGCTGGGCTTTATATTCCAACTGAGCTGCTCTTCGCTCTTGCAAACGTCTGCTCGTGTATGATTGGCTCGGAGGTCTCTGCCCATCACCACCAGCCTTCATTGGCAGCACTGTTGACTGCATCATCTTTGCGCCTGCCCTACCTTTCAAGTTCGTTCTGAAATAATAACAATAGTGGTTCGCTTGTTTTGAAATGATTTAGAGTAATCTTACGGTTGTGCAAGGGGGCTCCTGAACCCCGGTAGGATTGAAATTTCTTCATTCCTGGAGAAACTGTCCTCCAAATGTCGTTTCATTCCATCTCGATTCAACGTGTCACTTGATTGATGCGATCCACTAAATGCGTCTCCTCTGCCTCCCTCGGCTTCTAGCTGGGAACCAATCCCGTTGTACTGTGTTCGTTTGTGCACGAACGATCCCATTATTAACTTTTGAAAATCTTTCAAATCAGAGCAATTTTTTCACTGGCAACACTTCTTTGCAAGAATTTAAAATCAGAATTCAAAAAGCAAAAACATTTGGTAACAATGGCGGTGACCACGGGGATTTTATACAATAACTTTACAGGCATTTGTAAGGGCAATTTTTTGTTCAACTTTTAATTGTTAGAAGGCATTACTACGTTTCTACGTCGTCCATTGCGTCCACTCGCTTGGTTTCTTAGATCTTGGCAGACGCTTATCAGAAAAGAAGCATTTTTGGTACGTTGTTAAATAATCCTTCAAAATTAAGTAATGCCCTTCAAGTCACATAACAAAACTTTCTGTTATGTTGAAATAAGATTTTTTTTTGTTTAGACTTGGTAAAGAGACGTTTTGCCTTTGTTGTCACTATAGTGGCTTGGCTTATGAAAATGCAATTTTCCACTTTCCGGTATGAGGCACTTGAAGTTGGAATTTCATGCACTCCACGTCTAGCTCATCACGGGATTGGATTATTTGGAACAACTTTACATTCCAGTCACACGTGTGCATCAGTTTTTACTACTTCAATTTACTTGAGGAATGTCAAGAGTGAACTTTTACGCAGAAATACGAATCGATAGGTACAATTTTCAAGTGACTAATATCTAAAAGATTATGGCTTCATGGTATAAATATGAACTTGGATTTGCTTTGAAGTATCAAACGCTAACAGCAGAAGCCAACAATAATGGACACACGAACTCTTACCGCCCTAGTAGTCCTATTATTTGGAACATATTCTCAGGTTTCTGCCATTGCAGTATGTCCACCTCCTGAAGCTATTGCACCTTGTGTGTGCTATGCTGAACCAGGAAATAGAAACTTGATTCAATGCGACGCCGAGAAAGGGGGATGGGACCTTAGAGAAATACTTTCCACTGCAAGTCGTTTTGTACCAGAAGGGACCCTGTACGAATGGCTCCTCGTGAACTTTCATGCTGGACATCAACCCATTTCATCAGATATTCTTTCTGGACTTCGGTTTGAAGGGATAAGACTCAGTTCAAACAATCGGTTAAGCATATCTCCAGATGCCTTCAAGTCATCCCAAGAAGTTACTACGTCCCTCAACTTTCAGTCGTTCAAGCCAAAGAACGGTCAACAACTATTTGACTTGGTGTATCAATTCCCAAATCTACAATCCTTCACGGTTGAAGATACAGGAATACTAGGCATACGGAGTATTCCAGCCAACACTTTCGCCGCTCCTCATTCCAACTTACAGTCTATTGAATTCAAGAATAACCCCATTGGATCTATCGGAGGACATGCTTTTAGCGGACTCTCGGCGTTGAAGAGTTTAACAATCAACCATGCAGCAATTATACTGTCCCCGGTTACCATTGCCAAGACAGCTTTTAAAGGAATTCCAGCCGGAATAGCTCTCAACTTGGACGAAAACAGGGGCTTGCAACACTTTGATCGGGAGACATTCGAGGAGCTTTGGGACTCCGCAGAATCTGTTAGTGTTAACTTCGAGCATCTCTGTATTCCATGGCTCGGACTGGTATGGGACTGCTATGATCGCCATCACTTTTGCGATTCCCGGGCTCAATGGATTTGCCACAAGCGAGAACAGTACGAAAGGAAAGTTGGCACGATCAAATGTATCAACCGTTTGAACGAAGATTTCTGGGCATTCTGTGATGCTACATCATAAATTACACTTTTTCTGGCCCGGAATAATAAAAGCATATTGCAGTCAATGCTGGTATACATTTCTTCTTTCTTCAGTCACAACAACTATTTTATTCAATTTGTATTTTGTCATATCGCCAAGTTTTAGGTGCCAATTTAGATCGTCTTGGATCAAGGAGAAATTCAAGATGAAAAGATCTAAAAAATGTAAGGTTCTTATTCGGAAACAGCGTACAGCTTTTCTCGGTCATCGCTATTATTACGCAACGTCATTTCTGAGTCTGCGTTCTTTTCTTTCACTGGGGAATACAAGTACATCAAAGCGATGACATAGATATTCCAAAATCCATAGACTCCGGAGAAAAACTCTCCCAGTTGACTCCCTCCATTGTAGCTATCACTCCATTTCCAACTGTCAAAGGTAGTTCTGATGACAATGTATTCAGCGAGAGTAATCCAAGCTCCAACCAACGTCATCGCCATCAAGGCAGTGTAGCGATTAATAAATGGAGGCAAATGAGTTTCACTTTCTGTTGCAGGGCCAAATGAAATTCGGATGAGTCCATTCAAGATGGAGCAGCACTGGTAACCTCGTGCAATGTGTTCACTGCTTTCAGGTTCTTCTGCCTTTGGGGTTGACGGATATTCAAATCTCATGTGGTACTTGATTACTTTCCAGATTCTCCAAGTGAGTATACAGCAGTAGATGAAACCGCATACGGATATCAGGATGATATAACCCAGCTGCAGTTTTATTGCCAGCGTGGTGGACCATAATCCCCAGAATGGGTTCAATACGTGGAAGCCACGATCTACTAAATCAGGAGCAAAAGCTGTAATGGTTCCGATTGAAATAAGAGTCAAAGATTTCCAATAGCGAGTTAAACGACTGCTTTCCTTGTCAAGTTTTGCAGAATAGGAAAACTAAATCAGCAGGAAGAAAATTACTTCAGTAACATCATCGCTAACAAATATTTAAATCCAACTTACCGGAAGTTTGTCTCCGGTTAGAATCATCCAAAATGCCATTAGCCAAAATGACACTAGACATTTGCAAAGTTGTTGCAGCAATGGGACCCAGGGCCAATCCCAAAGCAGCGTAAACCATTCCATAGGCACTTTAAAACAAACGCTAGTCAATTGAGACATTATGCCGAAGTAAAAGTTAAGCTTCGCCTACCGTTGTACAGAGTCAAAGTACTTGCTAGCACTAACAATATTTTCTCGAGTATTCCAATTCTTGTAACTTTTTGGATTTGCTTTGAATACCACACGATAGCAGCAACCATGATTCCAGTAAAAGCAATCTTCTGTGACCACAAAAATTGACTGAATCCAGCAGTTTGAGAGGATACAAGTAGCCCTCCATTTCTGAACATTTCCAGTGTCTGTAATACGAATTTCCTTTAAGATGTGTCACGTGTAAAACCTTACAGGTGACATTACCTGCCCTTCTACTGTAGTGCTAATTTTAATGTTCAGCAAGTATTCGGTATAAAAGGGGAGTTCCAGTGTGAAAACCTCAAACGAGTCACACCTACCGGAGATACTCCGATCATATTGGCTGAAATCGTTTTTGCAATTCAAATCCTTTGTCATATTTTCATGGGCGACAAGGTTCCAGTCTGATACGTTGCCGGGAAGACCATACGGGAGATAGCCCAGTTTATACTCAAAATTGTACACAGCTGAAAATTCAAAGATTATGAATGGGACAATACTATCGAATTATTGGCATTACTGCTCTGATTCATGGGCTTTTGGCTCGTGTAGGGACTCCGTATCCTTGCACTCAATTCATGTTTCCATCTTGAGAGCCACATCACGTTGTAGGAAAATATAATGCTGGTTGCATTATTCCAAGCAACACGTTCGTTAACCCAGTAGAATGACTGGTATCGGGTGGAATTGTCTTTCACTCTACATGAGCTAGAAATGACCCAGTCTGTATTGACCTTGGAATTCTCACAAACTGTGTTGTAGTGGTCGCTTGATGGCGCTCCCTGTCTTGGGTACTTGCCTTAAGAAAATTAAAAGTCATATGCAAATTAGTTCCCTTCGATTATACCAAAACGGACAAACAAGAGTAGAACAAGATCTTACTGATCCTCCCAAGTAGAAAACAGGTCACCACGGCTGCAACAAAGACAATCACGACAATGGTCAATTTTGTAACACTCCCATTTTTCAGAACAGTTCCGGTCATTTCGATTTATTTCGCCTTGCCGGGGAATCAAAATAAAGGTCCAGACTCTAGTCGACTTGACTATTTCAGTCTTACGGTGCCTTGCGACTGTGATCGCTCAATCCAAAAGCTAATATAGGGACAACTAATTTGATAGAGTAATATGAACAACATAAGCAAAAACTCAGAGCATGCAAATAATGTTATCCTGTTTCAACCCTTCAAAGACTGCGACTGGGGTGAACTGGCAAATAGATAACTGATTTGACTCCGAGGACCTTTGTCTTCTCGTAACTTTTGGGAGCCTTGTTGACGTCTTGTTGTTTATCTCTTAACTGCAGAAAAGTTGGGATCAGCTTTTAGTAATTTGCGTCAGGATGGAGCGTAAACCCTAATTCCAGGAAAGTGACGGTCACATATGACATATGAGACGTCTGACGGCTTATAAGGATGGAGAAGACGTTGTCACTACAATGTCCGTGATAATCGTGCATTGGCGTAGCCGGATGGTAATTGCTGCTTCCCTTGAGAACGTTATTAACCCCGTTTAATTATCGACTTTGATCAACAACTTGCGCAATGTGCCATGATTTTCTACCAACTTTCTACCAGCTGGTCACCGATTAGTGGGAAACAATACCGGTGTTTGTAACCTTAAATTCACTTCCATCTTAAGACCATTGAACCGGAACTAAAACTCCAATAGCTTTTCCATTTTCGAGTCAATTCAAAAACTTCCGGAACAAAAGTTGCTTTTAGAAGTCGCTAACGTTGATGGCGAATGTGACACATTCGGATTTTATTTATCACGCTTATGACCATTGCGTGATCATGAGATTATATGTTACAAATGCTTGCCTTCTTGGAGATTCAACCGCTGTACATTCTCTTGAGCGTATAAGCAAAGAAAATGGAGCAGGCGCTGATGCTGGCAATGAACATTTCTCGAGGCGTGAGTCCCATTTGATGATTAATTGGGATTGATGCTGCAGCTAGCGTAGATGCTATTGACAACGCCCCGAAGACTCCTGCCCAGTTTTTGACGTGAAAAGCGAGCCAGAAATGAACAGAAATAATGAGTCCAATGGCAATCAAGGTTGAAGTTGAAAGCATCGAAGTAGGTCGGAAGATCCAGCATGCAACAGGGAAAAGGGTAACGACAGTGAAGGCCTGAAATAGTAAAACTGATTACATTTGGAAATTAATTAAATTATTGTTAAATACTTACATAAGCCCATAAGGATTGGTATTGGAACATGAACAAGGTTGTAACAAATGCAGGGTAGCCGAGGACGAGAGCCAAGAAGGCGCAATTATAATAAAGAAAGAGCCACGTCTTCGCCTTTTCATCTTTATCTCCCATTGTAGCTTCGAAACCTTTGTAGTTTAATTGCATAGCAGTCCCAGTGTCCTCAAGTGATTTCAGTATACTGTGAAACTTACGTGCGGCAATCAAGCCGACGACGCTGGCTACGGCTGCGATACAGAACCAGGCTTCTCCGTAGATCAACATGAATGTACCGGAAGAGACATCCCAAACTTTGACAAAACCCCAAATACATGCGGAGAGTGCAAGTATTTGAAGTACTGCAATGACAACTCCTTTCGCCATTACTTTTGAAAAAGTCAGTAAACTTTAAATGAATTTAGCGAAATATTTTTTGCTAAAACTGAGAAGGTCAACTCAACTCGTCAGGAATTAAGGAAATAGAGTCTCAACAAGGCGGTCCCACGACGCGCAGTTACCACGACATTTTGATCCCGAAGAGCTCTTTTTTGCATTTACGTAAGAGTCACTTCCAAGTAATTCCTGATAACTTTTCTAAAATTTTCTGCAGATTACATAATCCGAATTTGAAATTATCCTTATTCACATGAATTTGAATTCGCAGGTATGCTGTATTATTGTATTTCTGTTCATAATTTTAATAAAATTTTCTTGTACGTTCTAACTTAGAAACTAAAAATAAAATATTCTCTTCGAAAACGGCCCATTCGACAACACGCTTTAACAAAAATACGATCTTAAATATGCAGTGTGTTATCCTGGTTAGGTACTAACATTGGGCTGGTCAAAAATTTTGACATAGTAGCTTCCGCGTTTACTGAAAGAGAATTTACAAATCAATCCTTCGCTGGGAATTTGGATATGATTGACCTTCTTACCTTGTATCCCAGTACTGTCCATATAGAGCATCTTTACAATCTCCCGTTAATGGTTTCGTTAATTGGTTTTGGCATCGATTCGGCTCACATTTGCATCCATAATACTTCACGTGACGAATCGATGCGGCAAAATACTGGTAAAAACGTCAATAATGTTTATAAAATAAGATAATTTTTAAATCTGAATGGTTTTAAATCTGAAACTTACGAAAAAAGCTCGATGATGTGGACAACGATCTAGTTTTCAATGAAAACAACATATTTGACACTGGGGTGAATTCATTATCAAAGCTTACCTGTGAAAGTTGTCCGGAGATTTACAGCGCACCCTGTAAAACGAAGAATGTTTAAAATATTTCTGGCATGTTTATGAGTAGAATTTACCTGGCTGAGCAGGTCCACCGCCATTAATATGCCAGTCGACATCCCCTTGTGGCCCAACGTAGCTAAAAAGTAGTTGAGCAGTGTGTGTCACGTCAATGAACTCAGCATCATCCTGTGTCAACCTTTGGTCTACTCCGAGGCCATAAAATAGCGGACCTGCAGAGTAGTCGTGCCACGCATGAGAAGCAATTGAGTAATTTTCTCGAAAAAACTTTCAATACAAACCTGCTGGATCTAGACCAGTGATACGGAAAATCTTTTTCCCCGTTGCCCGTTTGATTTGCTTGCTTGCGATTCCACATACTTGTGCTCCTAAACTGAAACCGACTAAGTGCACATTTCCTGGCGTTTGGAGCATGTTCGACTTCAGCAGAAATAAAATAAAATCTGCAAGGGCTGCACCCGCAATTGGAGTATTTGGCTGAACTTGAAAGTAGTACAAGGTCTGTGAGACTAAGGATGTTGGGTTTACAGTGAGCCGATTAACGAGTTGGCCCCAGTCAAGGCCAACGATATTAGCAGGATGTTTCACTTCCAGGTACGCTGTTCAAATAACAGGAGATTCAAGGCTAATGAATTCAAAGTTTGGATTCGCTGTTTACCGTTTCTTATGACTTCGTTTTCCCTGTCTGTCGTGTTGTCATCCCCAAGGAATCCATGGACGATGACAAGAAGAGGCTTTGACGCGTTGTATTGGGACGAGTTCAAGCTCTTTTCGTCTCCAATTATAATTTCCTCGGTGTAATTCCAGTGTTCGTAGTCCGGGTATAGAAAAAATCTGACGTCGCGGTTAGCCTTCTTAGCAGAGATCCTTGAGCTTTCCAGAGCGAGATAATTGGCTGACGCATTATTGTCAACGGCGTAGGCTCGACCTATTCTTCCAACTGGGGAGTCTGCGTTGGGGTTCGGAACTGACGGACGAAATCCTGGAGCGGCTGGTCCATGGATCCACGGGAAAAGAAGTTTACGCAAAAAGCGATGACATTCTACCCGGAGAATGAAACTTGGAAAAATTATTGAAATTGATGCCAGGAAGGCAATGATGATCACTTGGCTCTTCATTGCAAAAGAATTTGACAACTTTGTCAGCGTCTTATTTTTAATCCTTAAATGACGCCGTTGAAGACAGAAGTGAGAGTTATAAAACAATTTAAAAACGTGTGAAAACTTAATATAAGAGTGAATTACAAGTCACCCACCCATTATATAAGCTATAATTGAAGTTGGAGATATTATGCATTCAATTTATTGAACTTTGCAAACCGCATTGGAAATGGCTGAAAACCTCTCGACCGTTAAATGCCAAGAGCCACAAAACGATCTGACCAAAACGAATTACAAGCTAAAATGAACCTTTTTCACAGTCAAGAAAGTAACATGAGCGTCTCATTAAGATTTTTATCTTTTCCTTCACGCAGGTGAGCAATTAATCAACAAATCCTTCGATAAAATTATACCGCGTGTCAGTTACATCTGTTACTTGGCTGGTCTTTCATGAAACGGAACTTGACAAGTGTAAATATGTCCCTTGTTCACTAATTAAGAATCTTGTTTGATAAATATATGCTACGGTGAAAGTCCATTGGGGCAAAGGTCAGGCCAAATACTGACATTGACAAATTTTTTCAGGGTCCCAATAGACATTATCCCATTTCATTCACTTCTTTTAGACGGAACGTTTTTTGACACTTCATAGGAGTACAAAAAAAATTTTGTACACTTTTAATGTATGGCAAGTTAGATTCCCAAAAATACAAGTTTAAATAATTTTATTACATATATTAATTTTGTTATGATACATATATTACATATAATTATATACATGTTAAATAACTATATTACATCAATTTTATTACAAATCGCCTACCCACGGCTAAAAAGCTCAATAATTTTTAAACAAAAAATCGATGGAAAGGAGGGAAAGCTAACCACTAATGTTTGGCTGATCGGCAATTTTAACGTAGTAGCTCCCACGCGTCCTGCAAATATAATGAAATTATGTATTCGGTTTTCAATCATTCCTTGTCTGACCTAGTGTCACTGTATTGTCCAAATAGCACTTTCTCCTTGCATTCGTCTATTGATTGTCTTCGGCAAAGAATAGACTCACATTTGCATCCATAGTATTTCACGTGGCGAATGGATGCGGCAAAATGCTGACAAGAATTACGTTTATTAAATAACCAGTTGTGCCTGAACGTGAGAATCTCTGAAGCTTACGTAATAGGATCGCTGATGTGCACAAAGATCTGTAAAAAAAACGGATTTCTATTACACTTGACAAACACACTTTACAAACTAAGCTATGAAAACATACCTAGGACGCTCAAGATGCATCCTAAAAAAGACGAATTCGATCATTATCTTTATCTTGAGCGGGATATTAATTAGTAAAAGTAATACCAGGTTGTCCAGGTCCGCCGCCATTAATGTACCAATCGATGTTTCCATTAGTTCCAAAGTAACCTAAATGTCCTTGAGCAGTGTGCGCGACGTCAGTAAATTCTGCATCATCCGGACTCAGCTTCTGATCATCTCCACGAGTATGGAAAAACGGTCCTAGAAAGGACGCATGTGCATCAATATTGCATAAAGAACTTGGTTTGAATACAAACCTGCAGGATCTAAACCGGTGATTCGAAAAATCTTTTCCCCTGTCGCCTTCTTTACTTTATTGCTTGCTATTCCACAGACTTGTGCTCCCAAGCTATGCCCGACCAAATGTACATTTCCTGGCGATTTTAATGCGTTTGATTTCAAGAGGAACATGATGAAGTCGGCAAGGACTTTACTCGCAGTTGGAACATTCGGCAGAATTTGGAGGTAGTAGAGGGCTTGGGAGATGACATTGGGGTTTACCGTTAGTCGGTTAACAAGTGGGCCCCAGTCAAAGCCTATGATGTTGGCAGGATATTTGACTTCCAGGTACGCTGTTAAAAAGAGGTTGTTCGACGAAAGACTTAAAAAAGGAAAACTTTGAAAATAAAAATTAATTTTGTTACCGTTCCTTATGATTTCGTTTTCCCTGTCTGTCGCGTTGTCATCTCCCATGAATCCATGGATGATGATAATCAGAGGCTTTGACGCATTGTATTGGGACGATTTCAAACTTTGTTCGTTCCCAATGACAATCTCTTCGTTGTAATTCCAGCGGTCATAGTCCGGGTACAGGAAAAATCTGATGTCTCGTTCACTCCATGGCGTCTGAGAGTCGAGGTCATTTGGTGACACGTTAGGGGCTCGACCAGGTCGTTCGCGTTCTGCCGATGAGGAGCCTGTCAGTTTATTTGGAACTGATTCCCTAAGTCCTGGAGTAGTTGGTAATGGTGCTTGGACCCATGGTAAAAGAGCACGTAGGAAAATATGAGAATTTACTGGGATACTTGAAAGAACTATTAAAATGAATCCCACAAATTGGAAGGTCTTCATTCCAATGAAAAAGTGAGCAGCCTAATTTTGACAAATGACTTTAACTGACGGTACAGAAAACGCAAGTGAGAATATGAATTTGAACTGGCGTGAAAATTAAGTCTGAATGTTGTTAAAAACAATGCTAATTGCAAACATGCTCATATTGCAGCTAACCCTATTGGAAAAGGCTGATTTTTCAACCGTTAAATGCCAAAAGCTACAAACGATCTGATGAAAAGAGATTAAAAGAAGTAGGAAACATTTTCCACGGCCAATCAAAAGTTATTTGAGCGTCTCAAAAAAGATAATAATCTGATGTACATAGGATTTCCTCCTTTTGTGAACAATTCATCACTAAATCATTTATCATAGGTGTACATTGGAAATTAATTAGTGGCGGTGTTAACTAATCTTTCAAGAACCGGATGTGTTAATGTATGCATGCCTTTTGTTCTCTAAACTAATTACCGATTAAATTGATCTTGTTGGATCAATATATGCTCCAGTGGAAGTCTATATTTATGTCAAGGCCAGGCCCCTTTGGCGAAATTGGCAAATTGCTTTGGAAGAGATTAGGGAAATTACATGGGCGTGCGGAGTCACTGGACATGGAAACAAAAGGCACACGCAAAACAACAAGGTGTCGATCGCTTTTGTTGTAAAATTTATCCATTGTATATGTGACGCTGATGAAGTCGTTGTCGCTGGGCAATGGAGGAAAATGGAAAAGACAATCAATGAGACACAAACGGAAATCAATTCTCCGTATTAGATTCCTCCATGCTTCGTGTGTTCTGCTGTCCTTTTGTTGTCCACGACGGTTGCCGTGACGATGAAGGTCTTCAAAAAACAAACTGCTTCTCAAGCTAAATAAACATTTGTCGTCTCGCAGTCCTTTCTTGAAACCCGTTGGGCAAGGTGACTGACGGCTATTGCAAACTCGCAAATAATTCTGATCCACATTTCAGCAAAAGTGATCGTGACCGCTAGAGGTCGAAACATTTATAAAACAACGCATTAGTGCATCAGTGCACGAGAATTAAAATGAACGACACGAAACGTGACAAAGCGCCACTTCCGTTTTATGAACTCCCGCCCCATATCAAGCCGTGTTCTAAAATCATCCAAGAAACAAGGCATCAACTCAAGTACTCAGGAAGGGTTGGTAGTGACCTTGACGTTTTGTCTAGTTCGGCCAGAGGAATTCGAAGAAGTCCTTCATCCGGTGACCAAGTTGACTTTCTTGAACCACCACGCCCACTCAACTCTCGGCTGAGTAGCTACGAACTGGACCTCATCGGCTCCGGGACTGGACGTCAAGCAGGACCTACTATGGGTGTACACGCTGTCCATACAAAGCGACCATTCACACCAAGGGATAGTGTCAACCTCTGGGGCCTGTCGGCCCAAAAGCGACCACCGAGCGCCATAACGTAAGTTTGTTTTGTCTGAGGTTCGGTGACTTTGATTACATATTTGAATAAAAATCGATTTCAGCCTCTCTCGCCTGTCACTTGACGAATCAGACAGTTCTCGCCCTTCTTCTCGGACAAAAAAGGAACGTGAGAAAACAGGGCGACGTGACCCACTTGGACGATTTGAGTCGCTTGACTCAGCTTTTGGAGGACTCCAGCGGAACTCAGCTAAAATCCTGGAGGATACTGAAATTGAGCTAGAGAAAGCGAGACTTCGGTTTAAGGCCTTGACATCCCTTGACGGAAATGGTAAGTAACTTTAGCAATCAATAACTTTGGACGGAAGTCGAAGTTACAAGTTGACAAGATCGAGTTGACTTGCCCCTTTCCGTCATGCAAAAGTGCAATTTATAGTCTGTGAGTAAACAACACTTGCCTTGTTCATTTTAGAAGGTAAACGACACAATTGGGAGGCGTCAATATTTTAACGACAGTGACATCCAGAATCGATTTTTCACAACGGGGATTCCGGTATTTCGTATTCTTGTGTTGAAGGGAAAGAAGCGACATTCCAAGCTTATAACGACCCAATTATTAAGCCAGTCGCCATGAGTCATGTAAGAAAAGTGGCTCTGAGAAAAGCAATTTTGGTCACAAGGGAGCCATTCTAAAACTGTGATGATGGACGGGTATGCATAACGAATCGCCGAAATTCCTCCATCCCCGGGTTCCATAGAAGTCCTGTATTCTGGGCGTTTAATTGCAAATTTAAAAATGCAATACTGTTCTACTGTTGACTTTTTCAGGCAAAACTGACCAATCACTGAAACCGAATGGGAAAGGCCCAACAAGGAACCAGTTAGAAAATGGGAACAAGAAAATGGAAGTGGAGGTCATTTCACCCGGGAAGAATCCGGAAAGCTTTGACGCCATTAGCAACATGGAAGTGGCGGCTGAGTATTTGGCCACTTTCCTTGAAACTTCAGGTACGAAACTGACGCTTTCACTTTCTAAACTATCCTGTAATAATCACTGTCAACAATTTCATGTCACGCGATTCACTTGTAACGTAAAGCCATAATAGTTATCATCATCAAATTCTAATTGGCTTGAAAAGCCTATACTTTACTCTAACAAGGCGTCTTTTGGCAAAAGTCGAGTAGTTATCATGAATAACTGACGTTCTGAATTAATCATTAAAAGGAAAAGTCCCCAAATCCGATCTGATTGGGCTTTTAATCCGGGTGAAGGAACTGATGACCCGAGCCCCGCCTGTAGAACCACTCAAGACCCGCCTTATAAAGTTGGTTTTTAAAATTGTCGAGCGAAATTCGAATGAGGAAGATGTCCTTTTCTGGGCCTCTTTCATTCTTCTCCATGTAAGTGACAAGGTCAATTCCATTCCCCCTGATGAAACTAGGGTCAAATGATGATGATGTTGTATTTAGTGCCAAATCATCGGGAACAACCTGACTACGGTTTTCAAAATGGTCTTTAAAGCCAGTCGTTCCCAAACGTATCGTGAAATCATCCAAAATTCCGAATACTTGGGTAAAACTCCGCCAAATAAGTTGCATAATTCAAACCTAAACTAGCGTGTGTATGTTTTATGTAGAAGTTTTCATGTACTCCTTGGGGGAAATTTGTCCCCTGACGCAAACGGAATCGATGATTTATGGTTATGGGACGCTGAAGTTCCTTTGTACCGAAGAACCCGTCCTTCACCAAGTCCTTGGATTGAATCTCGTTGCTGTGATGGTCCTTCATCTGAAGATTCTCAACTATGAAGCAGTTCAGATGAAAAAAGTTCCAGGCTATATTCAAAATGGGGTCTTTCAGTTGACGTCTATTCTTCGAAGCGTGGTGGGAATCGAATCGGCATTGAATTCTGTCGCTGAGTCTGGCCTGCTGGACGAAATTTGTAACTCCCTGAGCTGGACTCTGGAGGATATCGATGTCATTTCCAATATCGTCCGGATTCTCAGGTGAGTCTACTGTGTCCTGTTGTGTGGGGTAAGGTACGTAATCTTTAATGTGACCCACTGAATAAACCATTTCCATTGGTTCGTCTGAATAATTGATGACGCTGGGCCATACGAAGGCAGTCCGATGAATGATAAGAACAACATAATAATGTTTGGTATTTCCATTTGGTCAATTCAGAGCATTTTATTTAGCCTGGATCCATAATATTTTTTATGACTTATTCCAGTGTAATCTCAACTAACGAAGTTTGCTGCGAAACGATATCAGAAAATCCCAATTTAAGCTCAGCGGTCGTCAAGATCCTGAAAGCATGGCACTCCAAGGACACGATTGTTGTCCGTCTGACATACTGCTTGGGAAATCTACTAGCCAGGCACGAAGAAATCAGAACTCGGGTACGGTCATAGTACACTTCAATGGACCAAGTCATTTTTTAACGAATTCTTTATTCTCTTATTAGTTGTACCAAGAGCCATTGGCTTTGGAGATGATCATCCAGGTCATATGCTACTACTTGGAAAACTTTACAGAAACTTCTGAAGATATTCTTATCAAGGTAAGTCACAGAAGGCCAAACGAACCAATTAGTACTTCAGGCTTAAGCGTAATTTTTCTTTCGCAGTCTATTCGAATTTTGGCTAATTGGAGCCTTTGTCCAAACATTGGGCGAGAACTGTGCGAGGTGGAGCGCGTCAGCGAAATTCTAAACAGTCTCCTGGACGCTGAGGAAGTGACACATGAATTACTTCTTTGCACGATTTCTACACTGAATAATCTGAGCTATCACAAAGACTGCGTGAACTTTGACCCTTCAAATATCAAAACTGCTGAATGTGAGTTTATTTCATATGTTCATTCATATGTATTTTCATTCAACCCTAAATCCCCATCCATAGTTAAATGCATGGAGTTCATCAGGAACTTTTCTTATACACAGGCTTGTACAACTACCTCAACCTGAAGAACATTGAAGTACGGACTGAAACAATGAAGGTGCTTGGGAATTTGACGCGAAATGAAATTGTTCGAAAAGCTGCTGGTGCGCATGTGGGAACAATGCTGATCTCTCTGGAAGAGGAAAATGCAGAGTTGCTCTGTGCTACCATTGGCGTCCTCATGAATATTATTTTGGAAGATGGAGCAAAGGAAGAATTTGTAAAGAAGGGTGGTGTTAATTAGTATGGCACACGCGCAGATACTGGGTTAAAATATAATTTTATAATTGCTTTCTTAACCTTTCAGCCTAATGAGCCTGATGCAAAACAAGAAGGGTGACGTGGGGTTGAGCTTGATGATTTGCCAATTGCTTTGGAACCTCGTAGTCTCTGATATTCGAGTGGATAATGAAGGAGTTGGACATTGCAGCATTCTTCGTCAGACTCAAATGGACGAAGTTGCAGCCCTACTGGGTTCCCGAATGGAGCAAGTCGAGGCTTCGCTCCAGAAAGAATTCGGGAATATAGGGAAGACCGGAGTACCATTGACCTCAAACGACTTTGGAGAAGGAGAGGAAGAGTCCTACCAAGAGATTTGCATGGAGTTTATGTCAGTCGCAAACAACTTACAAGAAAAGCTGAGAACCTTTGTTGCCAAGAATTGAAATCAGAAGAGTCATGAAGTCACCAAAGTGTTTTGAGAGACGTAAGAAATAAAAAAAACTCAAAGTGTAATGCTATAACCGCCGTCCTGCATTGTAGTTTATGTGATTTAAGTGCATTTAAACTAAGGGGTTGATAAGCTGGGATATTTTGCTTGTGCGTTAAAACCAGTCAATAAATACATAAGGAAATACAAAATTCTAGCGAGAAACTTCAAGCTTTATTAATAAGCAATTAGCTGGATTCATTGATCTATTCATTCATTGATCTGCATTGAGAGCATTGTGGCTTCGGTCAGGAGACCCAAGTCGATATCGGCGACATTTGCCTTGGCAGTGAGTAAATGGAAGAACGTATCCAGTGGTGACATTGTGGCCTCCTTACCCCCGGCACCTCTTGATTTAACTTTGTTGCTTTGTGTTGTAAATGCACTTTTTCTGGCCAGTGTAGTGACACCACTCAGTAAATCACTGGAGTGTTGTCTTGCTCGAATGCAGACTGCAGAGTAATGCGACCATCCATTGAGTACCCGAGCTGCTCGTGCTTTGGGCAGGAGAGAGATCAAATGGAGCTTTTTGGCGACATTACCTTCTTCGGCATCACTCATATCTGAAACGAAGAGGAAAATCCCAATAATTCAAGAAATACATTAACCATAACACCTGGACTTACCCGCCATAATAATTTTGACGAGATCAATCTGAAGGTCGAAAGTTCCTGAGCGTACATGCCAAAGGAACTGATCATATTTGAGGACGCGATATCCAAGGTATGCAAAGAATGGCGTGAAACCCATTGGCAGTGGGCAAGCCAATGTCCCCAATGCAATTGAAATATGCTCAAAGAGCATAAAGAGCTTCAATCGCACATCCCAACTTAGCGAGTCTCTGAAAAAAAAATGGAGAGTTAAACTCTCGTAAAACTCCCAACGGTCTGGGGAGGACAGAGAATAGAATGCTAAGTGAAAGTTAGTGAAAGTGATTAGTTTACATGAGGTTAAATCCTTTGCATTTGCTTTTCTTATTGAGCTGCAAATGTACTGTGAGGCAGACAAGGTGGCAGAGAAGCCTCGCACTGTCCACCAACGAACTCATGTACTTTCCAGCCACTGTTTGACCATGTAGTGGCCAATCACGTCTTTCCTTGAGTAAGTGCATACTTAGCTCACGTAGATTCTGACAGATGGAAGAAGTAGAAAAGTATAGACAAAGACACAGAAGAAAGGCGACCAAGGACAGCAAAGAGAAGAAAGAATTACCACAGAGTAAACATATTCCTGCTTGTTTGCTGTGCACGACTCGTGTTCCAGAAACGGAAGCTGAAGTTCAGACACGCGTCGACCAAAGAGTGCTGCAATGTCGCCTAGAGAATTGCAAATCATTGGTGAGGACGGCGACATTGGTGTCGTCGCACGAGATAACGCCTCTGGCTGTATGTGAATAAGTTATTAAAATCCAACCCAGCATTTACATCATTGCCTACCTGGTAGCATTGCAAAGATACGAGAAGCTTCTGCGCAATGTTTCGATGGCAAAAGCGACTACTTTTGGTTAAAATGGCGCTAGCATCCCACAGTCGTGTCCAGATGTCGGTTACAGTGTGAGGGAGAATTCTCTGCCTAGGAGAAAGCAGCATTGTAGAAGCCTCGGCGGAATTTGCTTTCACTTGCACTAAGTATTTGTTCTGAAACAGAAAGTTATAATTTGCTTAATGCTGAAACTAAACGAGTTTGTGACCTCACGGTTTGTAATTTGGAATCGCTTGTCTGGGTTGCAGTGTAGGGAAGAAAGTTTAGGAATATTTTCATATTTGGCATCAGTTGCTTTTTCGTTAGGAGAAAAGCATTGGCAATAACGAATTCTTGGAAGACTTCGGTTAAAAATGGATTCGAAAGCGAACGGCCCATGTCGTATAAGATCTAACAAAAGAATTTTACATTTGTAAACTGGTTTTTTTATTGTGCGTCTCTTGTTTTCGTGGGTTTACCTTTTTTACCGCATTCACATCGTTGAGATGAATTACTAAATAATGCACGACTGCAAGGCAGAGAGTAAGATCCGGTTTAGGCTGCTGGAGTGCGGCAGAAATCAACATTCCAGAATTAATCTCAACATTAGTCTTTTGAGCAGAATCATTAATGAATGTTAAAGTGTGTCCAGGCTTTGTGCTATTATTCGTGTTGAAGGTCATGCGCATAAGGCTTCGAAGTGGCTGAGTGCATTTCACTAAAGTCCAATCCAAACAAAGATGGTGGCTGGGGCCATGACCCAACCCGAAGTCTAGCAAATGTAAGAAGTAAGGATGTCCAAAAACAGCCACATAATCGCCTGGAAACAAAACGAGTTTGACCAGTTATGTCATTTTTAAATGTCAATGACACAAGTTTACCATCATGGAAGAGGCAGACATCCATGGATATATTTTGAACACTTGCAGCTGCAATATTGGCTGTAACTGTCAGCGTCTTATTATGGTGAAGGCCATTGACCTTATAGCTAATCGAGGCCATGTCACCCTCAAGTTGCGGTAATAGTTGAAAGACGAATATTTCTCCAGAGGGATGTGCGAGTATTCGAAAATTTAACGTACAATCAAAAGTGCAGAGAACGTTCGGTTTTGGCAAGATTTGGCAACTCCGATGCTTTCCTTTGGGAAGCTGCGTAGTGCGCTCATAGCTCAAGTCGTCAACATCCAACGGAATATTGAGCTGAAAGTCAGAAAATTGTGGATAGGTCATGTTGCTTTTACTGTGCGGTATTTAGTCTTACGACTGCTTCCGGTGGAAGAGCTCCTCGAAACTGGAGTACTGATAAAATTGGCATCCTTGGGACTACTAATGGGTTCGAGTCTTCGTCGATGCTGGATCTCTGAGGTTTTCGGACGTGAGCAAACGCAAGGAAATTCTCTTCCGGAACCCATTGTGACCACCAAAAGGACTTTGGTACAGAATCCGAAGAAACAATCTCAATCTTTGCTTCAGCTGCAAAGCTTAATGTGGTTTCTATTTCGTAAATGGTTATACCTGCAAGGCATATTTATTCTAATTAAGCAATTAAAACAATTGAAGGCGCTTACATTCCTCCAGAATGAGGGCAATCACTCGGTTCCTGAAAATCGTTAGTTCTTTGTGTCCGCCGACAGGAGTTGGAATGCATGGCGTGTCCGGACCCAGCGGAATTGAGCTATCGCATGCAGGAGGATTCGGTGGCAGGATATGCACTTTAAGTCGTTTTAATTGCGGTTTTACTAGAGGAACTTCTTCCAAAATCACAATTGAGGCAAATCTCCCTTGGTTTGGTGAATCGTTGAAATTTTGCACGACATTTTCCAGGAGGAACAAAGTGGCGGTGAAATATGAAGTTCCAACTCCCTTTTCTTCGTAAACAAGTGCTAGAAGTGATTGGCGCTTGCTTGAGTCACTATTGAGATTCTGCAGCGATGCATGACGAATACATTTCCCAGCCCGGCGCTTGAGAAGTAGGTTAGAATTCCATGGGTTGAATCCGAAAGGGTCATAGAGGTGAACTTCCTGTTCAATTCCCTCACCATTTCCTTTCTTAACCAGAATTAAAGACTGATCTCCAGTTTCCCCTATTAGCTCCATTTCTCACCAACACATTTCGAATTTAGCTCAACCTTGGGCTGTTTTAGTGATGCTTTAGGAACATTATGGAATAGGTTGACACTGGAGTATATAGGGAATGTATAAACTTGTGCTTTATTGGCTTTATGAACTACCCGGTGTCTAACTTCCTGCATGGATCGATTACTCTGAACTGGAGCGCATTGCACATGTTCAATCTGCTTATGCTCATATCCAATCCGTACCACTTCAGTAGTAACATTCGACAGTTTGTACGTGGATAGAAATAAAAAGAAGCAAGGTAATTAAATGGGCCATTATCCTACACAGTCTTATCTTTGGCATTCATTAGACGCAAACGCCGGGCTCTCCATTATTACAGTGTTTAATTTTAATAAGTGCAAATGTGTACAAATGAAGGCCAGAGCGCATCCATTGAGCAATGTCAACCCGATTGTTGTGATAAGATTAACCAAGTTATGTTGGGAATCATGTGCCTGTGGACGCAATCGAACCTTAATTGAGTTTAGCAGTAAATTCAGAAATTGCAAAACGTGCCAAAATGTTTTGTGGTGGCGTTGTACACTGACGTAAAAGGAAGCTGTCCCGCACTCTATTGGTTAGATCCTTCAAACATAAGAATAGGATTTTTACCAAAAATTAGCATACTGTGCCATTCCTAACCTTCCACAGACACAACCATAAACATTTCTCTTCTTAAGTCAAAAACGATTTCCATTTCCAAGTCATAGTCGGTCATGAAGTCAGATTTATAACAAATCCCTTCATCTAATCACTTCTTCAACGTTGAAGTTGTCGAAGAGGACCAACGAACCTAAGTCCTGCTTCCTGCACATTATTTAAGCTATTTTTCACATCATTTAGGGTTTTAGGAATAAAAAAATACTATAAGAATGGAAGCTCCCATTAATGATTAACAAAAAAAAAAGGGAATCATTTCTATTTAATACACCACATTTTAAATAAGTTCGAACTCTTGAATAAGTCACTGAAAAGCCAAATATAAGATGATTAAGTTCACAAAAGTGAAATGTGTATAATTGAAATCTAACTAATAGCTTGATTGTCACCGTCAGAGCTGAAGCATTCTAACTTCCTGGCTGTTTTCCTTATAATTGTAAAAAAAAATTGTACGGGAAATACGAAATTATAATTTATAAAATAGTCATACATTCTACCATGTTTGAGAAAAGCTATATAATAATAAATTTCCTATAAAATTTAGATAAGGTATTTTGTGCCAATTAGACTTGTTACGAGCGTGGTGTAAGTGTTTGAGTTTGGAGGTGCTGGGTCACGTGTGTGAGCCCATGCATCTTTCTAGAAGGTTCGAGAAGAAGAAGAAAGGCAGTAATTATAATTTATAAAATAGTCATACATTCTACCATGTTTGAGAAAAGCTATATAATAATAAATTTCCTATAAAATTTAGATAAGGTATTTTGTGCCAATTAGACTATATCTACAATTAAAGACGTAAAAATTTAAATTAAGTTGGATAAATAAATAAAATAATAATAAAAAATCTAAGTGTAAATCTAAAAATCTAATAAAAACGTCTGATGACTAAGCAATATTTATGTTGGCGGTGAGTGATCTCGAGTGGTGGCGCATGACTTTTTTCTGTATTGTGAATGTAGTGAATTTGATCTGACTGCCCTTGTCCTTCCTTCGGTCAGTCCATTTTCAGACGATCACGAGGAAGGAAGTCGACGATCGAACCACCTCTCCTACACTTTTAATTCTCGTCGTCATCATTATCTCTAAAACCTACGTGTGACATCATCATCAACAAATCAGTGTTAGTTCATTAGTCCTTTAAGACAATTGTACAATTCCTAATTATCATTTTATTACCATTTCAGAACCACTACAGAACCTGTATCCTTTATTGCCCGGAGAAATGGAGAGGGTTAACGGGGCCTCCCATGTTCCGGCTTTCCTGGCCAAATTATGGAGAATTGTAGATGACCCGGCCACAAACTCCCTGATATGCTGGAGCGAGGTAAGCTTCTTGTTTGATCAATGTCCATGATCATGTCTGTCGGATCACACCACGGAACAGCTATTTAACCTTAAAAGGATAGACAAAGGGAATGGGTGGGTAGATACAAAATACACTACAAAAGGGGATTTCAGATAGGATTAATGGTACAAATTGTCCCATTTGGCATTAAATGATTTCTTGCCCTTAGGTTTCTCAGCCTTAATAAAGTTGTAACACGCAAAGATTTTTTTTACCAATTTCAACTTTGACTTGACTGTCTTGTATCTCTATTGGTCTTGGCCAATGGCGAATCTATTTTGGGAATAATTCCAGATGAGGAATATGATTGAAAGTTGACATTTCTTAAGGTCTGTAGCTTATAGTAAAAGTGGCGATTACGTCATGCAATTACTTCCGAATTGGGACGTGGTAAAGTGACCTTCGGTAGACGAAGGCAGTGGTAGTGTGGGAAGTTCCATTCTGACTTTTTACACGAGGTTGAAGTAAATAAGAAGGTCTTAAGAGTTATGGGAACTTGTGCAAATTATGCTTTTGGGCTTAAAGACCTTTGAAGAACTTTGAAAGTGGAAACAGAAGGACTTATTGACGAGAAAGTCGTAACCATGCTATGAAAATGTACCAGGTGCGCTCTATGACTATATTATTAGCAAAACACTTCTATATAATGCGATGGATGCAATGAATTTTAATTTATCAAGTGCTCTTCGCCAGTAATGTAGTAGTTTACCATCAAGAGTTTCTCCGACTAATTAGAGTGTCGAGTGTGCTCGATTTGTCCACAATCTTAACGATTCAATTATACAATTGAATTTGGCATGTGCATTTATCGACAAGTCGCGGTAGCCCCGACCGCTTGCCATGACCATTAAGCGATAATATTTCAAACCGCATTAGACCGGTCCATTCTTAAGCAGGGCTTTAAGTACATTTTAATGCTTTTCTCTAATTAAAGTAACCACGCTACAAGTGTGAAGTTTTGAAGAAAGATCTTTTTTTTTCGTACAACAGACGAGGCACTGCTTGATAAATTAAAATTAATAATTTAATTTTAACGTGTTCAAGCCATGACCGTCATTTTGAAGCTAGTTTCCATATGTCGAAGTTTGTGAATTTAATGACCTCTAGCCTGAACGGCAACCATTGTCATCATATCATTGTCTAGCTAAGCTATTGATTGGTTAAGCCAACCTTAATATGGGCTTTTGTTCAATTTTGCGGGTGTAGCCTCAAAGAGTGCCATTTTTCACTGTCACTCCCCCTGTCTCCTGGAGATTATGGGAAATTCTTAACGAATTCTACTTTGTTTTTCAGACCGGAAAAAGTTTTATCATTCGCAACCAATCAAAATTTGCTCGGGAGCTCCTGCCGCTGTATTACAAACACAACAACATGGCCAGCTTTGTTCGTCAGCTAAACATGTGTAAGTACACCACATTTTCATTTACGGTGATGATTGTTAGAAACCTGTGCACGTATATACTGATGATGGAAATATTTTAATATTTTTCAGATGGATTCCACAAAGTAATTTCAGTTGAGCAAGGTGGCCTTCGAGTTGATCGAGACGAAATGGAGTTTGCTCACGCGTACTTTGTCCAGGGCAGTGAAGATGCGCTAGAATTTATCAAGCGAAAGGTTTGTCGTAAATCCAGTATATTTTAAATGGAGAGTCTAAATAACCTGAAATCTGTTTCAGATTTCCACAACCAAGATTGAAGAGCTAAAAGGAAGGCCGGAGTCACTGAACAAGGTAAGTCCTCTATGCATCAGAATCAAACTAAAACGAATGTCAACCATTTCTTAAGAATTCTGTGTTAAATTGAGTTTCATTGTTCATTGTAGGTTTTGATGGACGTGCGCCAAATGAAAGGTCGGCAGGAAGATATGGATTCCAAACTTGGAGCCGTGAAAAGAGAAAACGAAGCTTTGTGGAGAGAACTTTCCTCCCTGCGCCAGAAGCATGTAAAACAACAACAAATTGTGAGCAAGGTGAGTGAATTCCTTTGTCCCAGCAGAGCCTGCTGAAGACTTATAACTAATTAATTTACATGTTTTGTTCTAATTTTCCGTACAGCTACTCCAGTTCTTGGTGAGCATGATGTCCTCTCAGTCACACCGTCTCAGTTTTAAACGAAGAATGCCGTTGATGTTAAACGACGTTGAAGGAAAACCTGCAAAAGTCAGTCGTCCAGCTACAGCAGAAGGAGACGAGGCTTCGGTAAGGACGAGTGTTGAAACTAAATTAGCAATTAACCCAGGCTTTGTGATTTAATTCGTTACATGTTATTTGTGCAGAGAGATGATAGTTCACAAGTGAAACTAATTACCTTGTCGATTTTATTTCGTAGATTGAAATGCTCAACAATGGAGCCGAAATTCATGAAGTTTTCGAGTCTGACGAGCCCATGGTGCTTCTAAGTATACCCGATTTTCCTACGAATACGCAGCTGTCAGATGCCTCGGCAAATCAGCAGCTCCTGAAAGTTGAGGACCTGCTCAATACGGCAGTGGCAGAGACGATTGGGGAAACAAAGTCTGCTCCTTCTCCGATAATCATTACGGCAGATCAAGATGGTTCCCCTGAGGCTGCAGGTAATGAGCAAGACGCACTTGACAACCAAGGGTCACCCTCATATGTCACTGACCTGTTGAGCATTCAAACGATGGATTCAAATTCAGGATCCCCATCACCATCAGCTAATCAAGAGGCTGAAATTGCTTGGAAACCCGAGGATGCTGCCCAACCGCTGGATACTTCAATGCAAATCTGCCGGTAAGAGATTGTTTCCTAGTTTTTCCTATTACTCGTTGTGGCATGGAATGTTTTTTGTCGTCAGTCAAAGTTAACTTTATGTTCCACTTTTGTAAAGCGTATTATTCATTTGTGGCAAAAACTTTTCCCAGCGACTCGAGTAATTTGGAAAGTTTTTCTTCCAATACTTTCCATTCAATTTAATTGGACTAAAACATTTTATAGAAAACAAGAACTACTGCCGGCTTCAAATGCAGTTGTAAAGCCTAAAGTCGTGATTCCGTAAGTGGTGTAACATAACTAACATTATGATGGCTGTGCAAACCGACAGCCAAAAATGTTTTTATCATTTTTGTTTGTTCTGGAACTTGTCGTTATCCTTGATCTTTTTCCTAATTTACTAATTGCTTTGTACTTCATTTGCAGGGATGACTTGGATGGCCATTTGGACGAGGTACAATTCGGTCTCGATAGTTTGAAGGATCTTCTCCAAGGGAGTTCTTATAAGATCGACAACGGGACTCTCTCCGGGGTAGGTTTAGGACCGAAGTACTCCATTGATACTGATACACTGGATCAGGTAGAAACACTTCATTTCATAAAAGGACTCTATCCAAAGCCACGGTTTTGGACCCAGAAAGACAGTTTAATCTATTTAAAGGAAAGGGATCAATTCGTAACTCGATTCTGATCACTTTTGTAAAAACACTTTCAGCCCAAAATAGAAAAATGGAGTTTTCTTCGGTCTTTCTTCGTGTTGCTTTTAGTGTCCAGTTACATTATGATTCAATGCTAACCAGTTATTTTATGTTTTTTTTTAGCTTTTTGGAACTGCAGAAAACGATCTCCCACTGTTCGACATGTCTCACACTGGCGACGAGAACAAAAAGGAAAAAGGCAAGGACGTTTCGTTGGGACTCCCATTTGGGAATGGTATGTTTAAACAAAAATGAATGTATGGTCAAGTATAATGTTTAATTTAATTTCTTTTAATTTGTTTGCAGGTGTTGATGAAACTGGTTCAGGTTCTGATCTTGTACCCTATAACCCTTGTCTCTTTGAATTGGTGGATGACGCTCACTTTTTTGAGAATCCTGGAGAGGAAATGTTTTTGGATGAAGAGCTTGACATGATGCTGACTACTGACCGGAACAAACTCAACGGGAATTTTGCATAAAGAAAAAGGCATCCAGGAGTTCCAGACCCCACGAATTGGACCAAACCTGAATTCCACCAATGAAGAATGGCCCGTATTTTCGGATTCACCGTTAACAACTCGCCAATATGAAATATGTATANTAGCGAAATAACTCATTCAGTTAGCATTCACAATTTAGCATTTAATTCAAATCTTAAAATTAGCCGACTTGTTTAAGAAAAATTGGGTTCTTGAATCCTAGCCACTAGATGTCGCACTGTGGAGCGAGCTCGTGAATTTTTAGTTTTAGGATTCCACAATTTACTAATTTCTTCGGCGTTGCATAATCTAATTTCCAACGACGTTATTTGAATTTTAATTACATTGTACTCAGGAAGTATATCTTCTCTTTGAGTTAGTACTTAATTAACTCATTTGGTTCAGACAATGGTCTGTTTGAAAATGGATTGATATTATTAAAAAAAAGACGCGAACCAATACATTTGCAGGAAATGAATCGGAAGTCTTTCTATAGTCATGATGAGAAAAGACGTGTTTTTTGCAAATGTTTCCAACTGTCATTTCCATCATGAATAGGAATCAGGGCGATCCGTGCACTTTTTTTCCTTTGAAGAGTCACGAGTAGCGTGACGCTGATGATACATCATCTGGGGACTATTTTTCCCGCAGAAGAATGACGAAGCTTGTTTCCAAGGTGGATTCATTCGGGGGAGAAGTTGGCCCCCAATCATTTGGTGGGCGTAAGTGGCCATGTTGCCAAAATTCATTTCAGATCTCAAACTAAATGGAATGGTTTCATTACTCAAGATTTGAAGCATTGCATGTTGCTTTCTCCCTAGAGGCTAAGCTTCTGAAATGAGCAAGCGGATGGAGAAAGCAATCAGCTAAGAGAAACGGCTAAGGCTGAAGGATGTCAGCCTTAGCCGCTAGCATATTCCTGAGACCCTTCTCTGTCGACATCCTTTCGTCAACTGAGAGAGCAGGAAGTAATTTTTACTTCGAGTTGTGATCTGAGCTTATTAATTTTGTTGAATCCGAGACATGTCAACAGTGTGAGATATGGTAGGGAGAGAGTGTTGAGCATGAGTGGGGAAGTTGGCGTCAGGGAATGAGGAGCGGAGGGGCATTCTGCGGAGTTGTCTCGTTCGGGGTTTAGTTGGGTGTTTGGGTTGGGTGAGGAGGGTGCAGACGAGGAGAAAAAAAAAGTGAAAAATCGAAGTGATTCTGGGAGTGGGGAGAGGTTGTTCGGGGTTCAAAATTGTGCCTGGGCGAGTCATAGCCCATAGTAGTTCTGTGACCCTTTTCTGTGGTGGTATGGTGGTGGTGGTACGGTCTTGATGGCCTTACGTGTGGTAGCGTCGAACTCGCCTAAGAAAAATACAGAATAAAGGATTTTATTAGAGGAAACTGAGCTCCTGCTGCAGGAGCCAGAGGACATATTTCGGGGACCGAGTGGAGGGCTCAATGGGATCCAAATGCCCTGAAATTCCTCTTCCGAGGTATGAATTTTTCATTGCAGCGACTCCAGTAGACACCTCACTGGATGCTAAGGGATGCCCTACTGCCCCACCAATAAGATTCATACAGGAGGTGCTTTAGTCTGGCGATTGATGGGTCAGGGTGCTCCACTCAGAGTTTCCGACTATGACAGGAGGGCAGATTGAGGGCATCCTACGATAATACACGAAATTATTCTATTAACTCCAAATTATTATTACAAATCATGGTTCCAGAGAAGTTGATATCGCTGATGTCACTTAGTTTTGTGGAAAATAAGAGCGCTGAAGGAAAATGGTTGCTCAACTACGCAGTTTTTGGAATCCGATACAGTGCGCTTTTCTCATTTTGCGCCTTCAAGGGCACACCTCAGGGCGACCTCGTTGACTCTTTAATTCGTTTTTTTTATTTGAGCAATTCAATAGAATTTAGTTCCCTTTCATTTTCCCATTGAATTCAATGAATTCATTGATTTGTAGTGAATGGGTCAGGACCTTTATCGCAGAGATAGGCGAAGGGGACGTTGAACTAAGGAAGCCCAAGGCGATCTTGAGGGTTGAAAAAGTGAACCGGATTTATGTATGAGAGATGAGATGGAATCCCACATTTCTTTTGTGTTCTGATTTGATGTTAAAAGCTGCAGGTCGCCAAAAACGAAAGGCAGTTTCTTATCGTCTAAAATGCAGTGTATAAAAAAACGCATCAGTTGCGTAATGATATTACGTAGACGCAAATTCTGGGAGTCTATTTAGTATTGTATAGTGATGCTGCGGGAAAAAATAAAAGTATTTGAACAAGGAAAAATACAAAATTCTGTTTTCCTCTTCCCAATTTTAAAAAAGCTAAGAGACGCTTTATTAATGCTAAGGGCAAAGGGAAAGCATTTTTACATGACTACTTTCAGAATTGAATTCCACAGCACAATAAATTGAGTCTGCAGTATGCTTTTGCCCTCTCCGACATAGGTTTGTGCTAATTTATGATTAGCTATAAAATGAAAAAGAAGTAATTAAAACACATTTGTTTCTGGATGGCAAATGTTTTGGTGTATTGTGAATGATATCGATTATCGATTGACTTAAACATTCTGCCCGATTATTCTCTGACGTTAAAAAAAGAAAGGTTAACCACACTAATTAAGAAGCAATTACAAACTCGGGGGAAGGGGAGGGGGTACTCAAATAATTCAAGAGAGTGGCTTTTCAGTCACTTTACCAGCAGCTTTTTGCTTCTTTCTTTATCGAACTTTCCAGTTTTTTCAAAGCATTTATTTCCTTTTTACTTATTTACTTCCATTTTAAGAAAATTTTTAATCTAAAAGCGTTCTGAAACGCTGTAAATAAGTAACAGCGTTGTACGTACAAAACAGTCCTCATCCTGCCGCTATTTTTTTGTCCAAATCCCAGAAGCTTTATATCACGCGTCGCCACAATTTTCTCATGAACACAAAAGGAAAGCATTTCTATATGCTGCTTTTGAGTCATGCGCCTTGAGCATGAACTCTCTTGGGTCTGACCTTTGTTGACCTTTGCTATTTTCATTTTCCCTTATTTTAATAATAAACTGATAACCTAACCTGGAAACAACAAACCTGACCTAAAAACCTAAGATTATTACTAAATTAGGTCAACTTTAGCAATGCAGAACTCGTTGAAAGCAGTGGGAAAGGAATGCGAGAATTTGGCGGGAGTTACGCGTCTGGATTGCAGATTCAAAAATATCACAGTTAAACTTTCCCTTCGGTTTGGCTGTTTTTGTTTTAGAATTTAGACTGAAATTCCTGGTTTACGGTTTAGGTTAAACGTACCTAATTACGGGTACGTCTGCAAAGGTCATGGATACACCGGGGTACACTGAAAACATTGCAAGAGTCTGCAATTAAAATAATGGTAATTAACTAAGTCAAGCGGAAAATTGCACAAAATTGATAATCCCTCCTCTTCCATGCGCTAGCTGTCATGGTTAATCAGTACCCTGAATCAGAACCGACAAATCACAGTTACTAAAACAATCGGTAACCTTTGTTTCAGATGAGGACCCTCGACGACAGCCAGAGAGTTGAATAGTTTTTCACGCTCTATAACATATAAACACAACGAAATCTGAAATGACTACGTTATCCAGCAGTCAAAACCTTGTAGCTGGTCAGTCCATTACAGTATCCGGGATATCGACAACGGGGGGACTTACGACGCTTACAATCCCATCTACCTCGACTACCAACGCGCAATGGATGTCGAGACTAAAAGTGGAGCCTGGCACTGTGAATCAGACCCAGAACTTGATTCAGACGGGTGTTATAAACAATCATAATGTCACTGGGCATAATGTGGCTGTTGCTTCGTCTGGGGTTGCAAACAATACTCAGGCTCTCACCTTGGACTGCTACGAAGACATGTTCAAGGAAATTACCAAAAAGTTATATGGAACGGAAGATGGGTTGGCTCTTGTTCCTGACGGCTCAGACCCTGCGTCATCTAGTATTATTTACGATACCGAAGCATTTCGGACGGATCCAAGTGGTGCCATTACGTTATACAACGCCAACGGTCTTCCACCCGGTACAATCGTTATCCAGAGAAGAATTCAGGATGGTAGGATTTCTGTCAATTCCTTTTTGATTTGTTGAACTTTCAGGATAATAATTAATAACTGTGTTTTCTGTGAATAGGTGGGCAGCAGAGCGATCAACTGCAACTTGCCACCGCAGTCCCAGCTACAGTAGAAGAAAGATGGTTTGAGAGCGACAGTGTACTAAATTGGACCACTTCGAAAATTGCTCGTTACAATCCTGCCCAGAAAGTTTTTCGATGTGTGGATTGCGATTTTGTCGGATTTCTCTCACGCGTTGCTGAACATTGGCTGGGGAATCATGCCAGTCTTCGTGTCTTTCAGTGTCCAAGATGTCCTTACACCAGTGCATGGGCTCGCTGTGTTCGAATGCATCTTACGCGTCAGCACGGTGAAGTTCTCACTGACAACAGTTTATGGAAGGAGAACCCCGTCCTGGAAGAAGTAAGTCAAAGTCTAATCCATGGTTTCCTTATTTTCAATTAGTTTTCACTAGAATTATACTTGCATTCAGCTATAATGTAATTTAATCATACAAAATTCATATTTGTGTGTTTCAGGTGACAAAGTTTTTGAATACTTTGAAAATTCGAGTAGAACAGAAGGCAGAGACTTCTACCCCCGGAGAAAAACGGTACTTGTGTCCATTTTGTTCATACACAACTGACCGTCGTGATCTTTTTAATCGTCATGAAAATATTCATAGAGATGAGAAACCATTCCAGTGTTTCGTCTGTGAGAAACAATTTAATCGTGCGGATCATGTTAAGAAACATTTTACTCGGATGCATCGAGATCATACCTACGACATTAACAAAATACGGAAACACATTCCCAAGCCTGCGACCTCTGTTTCTGGAACTGGAGTCTCACTCTACCAATCAACCAAATACATCAAACAAGACCCACAACATCAAATTGTCCAAATTCATGATCCCACGACTGGAGAAGCGAGTGAAGCCATCATTCAAATTCAGTCCGTCTCCGGGGGCTCCGAGGGAGTCACACTTCAGCAGATCCCACATATAACCTACTTCAATTCACCCACATCAAGCGATCAAAGTGGAGTCGTCCAAAATATTCAGGGAATTGGTGGAGATAAAAAATCCACAAAAAGTAAGCCCGCTCTCCCATATCTATGGGACCTTAAATGAAACTCACGTTTTACAAATCATAATTCATTAATACTAATTCATTTTGTGTCCTCTTACTTTACAGGTGGAAAGATGAAGGGCCAAAAGAAAAAGAAGCAGGGCGAGAAGATGTACACTTGTTCCTATTGTCCTTGGCAGGGTGTCGATAACTGGTGTCTCAAGAGACATTTAAACACTCACATCAAACCGTTTCTCTGTGCCCTCTGTGACTACAAAGCGGCTCGGAGTGAGCGGCTTGCCACGCACGTTCTAAAAGTGCACAATAAAAGGGTCTGTCATAAGTGTTCCTTTCTTGCGGATGATTCCGAAAGCCTCGCACAACATGTCCAGGACAGCCAGTAAGCGTTGAGAATCATTTTCAGTTTTCACTCATTACTTGAATCATTAACTGTTAATTTTGTTTGTAGCCAAAATCCTTTGGTGAAAACGGGGTACAATTGTAACCTCTGCCAGGAGTACTTTGAGCTGAGAGCTGACTTGGAAGCCCATGCTATCCTTGAGCATCAGAAAGTAATAGTCCAGTGCGACCTTTGCGACTTTCGAACAACTGATGAGTTAAGCATGGAGGCGCACTTGCGAGAGAAGCACAATCTTCAACCTGGAATGGGCGCGGTGGCTGCGGCAACAGCGGCGGCCGCTGCAGCTGTAACCCATGAGCAACCACAACAGCAGGTTTGCCTACAATAAATCAAGATCCCTCTCCTCCCTTTGAGTGTGAATTGGACATTCAATCCTTCTATTTTTAAGATTGTACAGCAAGTGATTCAACTACAACCTGAACAACATCCGATGCCTCCGTTGGAACCGCGACCCGTCCCTCAGCCACCGCCCCTTCAACAACAGCGTAACGCGATTATAAAACAGGAACAGGATATTGTTACAGAAATCCAAGCCTACCACATCGAAGAAACCATATCGACGGTAGTTTCAGTGGCCCCTGACGCGGAAGCAGAAAAAGTACCGGACCTTTCCTGTGACTTTTGCGGTTGTGAGTTTTTTGATGAAGAGTCTGTCAAGTGGCACCAAAAAGGTCACGAGTTGCGGAAAGTGGAACCGCCGGAACTACGGAATTCTAAGATAATCTCAAGGCACTACACTTGCAGTACCTGTTCTTACAACTCCGCCACTAGCAAAATCATGATGCAACATCAGCGAATCCATTCCGGATTTGAGCTCGACTGCAAGGCGGAAGGGTGCTTCTTCACCACGCCTTTTGAAAATAGCCTTAAGGAACATGTGAATTCAGACCATACTCTGGGGAACATAAGGTATTTACTACAAAAACGATGTCCAACGGGTTGTAATGAGTTTTCCAATTTTTCCCAGGTGTCCTCACTGTGGTTACCTCATCCAGTCGATGGTTGACTTTACGTTTCACTGGAAAATCCACCACTTCAGTGTTTGCAGTCTGTGCATCGGGATTTACAGGAATAAGTATGCGATGAAGGAACCAGACATCCAGGATTTCCTTTTTAGATCCCCATTGGAAACCATAGAGTACAGAAAACCAGATCAAGAGGAAGACCTTGAGGCCGAGCAAACCCAACATCCAGAAGGTGTTCCCGTTGCAAGGCGTCCCCGGGAAGAACTCAACTCTGTTTTCTCAAGCGTCGCAACCTACTTCAACCACCCGAGTATCAACTTCCTTCCACGAGCCATTGATATAGTTGTGACCACACTGAAACCCCCAGTGGACACCATCTCCACCCCTCGACCGAGGAAGAAACTCTGGGAGAAGAAGTTTGATCGGAGACATACAAGAGAGAAACTTCTTCGCTACACCTTTCGACGTCTTGTCAGTACAAACAAAAACTACTCCACCCCACTGTTGCTAACAAGGCGGGGAACGGGGCAGAAGTGCTTCCAGCAGGAATGTCGTTATGGTCGATTAGCTAGATACGGCCGAAAGACCTCATTGATTGTCCACCAATCCAGTGCCCACCGCAAGTTGAGAGTCAAGTGTGACAATTGCGAGAGTTGGTTTGCTTATCTCTACCAAGCCTTACTTCACCAACGTAAATACCATCCTGAGTCGCTTCCGGCGCACGTGAAGACACGAACTCATCAAGTTCCGACGTATCAACAGCACCATGAGCTCCTGCATCACAACAATAACAACCTCCCGACAAGGCTTGCATTTAAACAAGAATAATGAGCCGATTGTTGAAGTTGAGCTACGACTTAAATTTATTCGTACACGCCTTGGTACTACGATTACGCTAAAAGGATGAGAAACAAAAGGTACTGAAGTGAAGAAGCCGCCGATGTACAAATAAGAAAGCTTTAGTTTATACACTTTTGTTAGCGTTCTAAGGTATAATTACCCTTAGGAGAAGGGTAGGTTTGCACTTTAATCTTCCGTCAATTGGGGGTGGGGAGGTTTTGTCATAAGAAAAATCAGCATTTCCCAAACTCTATAATATAAAGTGGGTAAAAATTTTCTATTTTCCTGTTATAAACTGTTAACATATTATAGTTTATTTATTGTAATAGCTATATAGTTCTGAAGTACGATTTTCTAAATGGATAAAGCACAAATGGATATCGTAATCATTTGACGATGTCCAGAAAATCAGTGTTAGGATATTTTTAAACTAATTGGAGTGAAGAGAGGATCTGCCAAGAAGGATGAGAGGGGTCCATTGATGGCATAATAATAAACACCAAATTCACCACATTATTCGTCTAAAACCCTCACTTTCCGTTCCGTTCTTCTAATTGTACCAATTTACTAGGAGCAGGAATAAGGAAAGGAATGGCATCGGATGAATTGTAACTCCCGAACTTTCCCACCCACAATCCAAGTCTGAGACGAAAGCCTCCACTAACGAAGTGTCCCGTATCTCCCGACATTCCACTGTTCGGAGTGAGCTGAGCATGGCGTCACACTCGATGCTGTCATCTCTTGGTGTCATGGACGTAATGGGGCAGACTTGATCCATCCAGTATCTAAGCCAGTATTCAATCCACCTACAAAACAAATCGAGTGAGTAACAAAACAAAAGTCAGGAGTGTTCCGAATTACCCTGAATCACAAGAGCAAGCGATCATGAGGTTGGGGCTGAGTTCAAGGTCCTGGAGAAATGGGATAAAGGGCTGCGGACGGTAAGCCAAGCTAGGATTGCCAATGACCGTGAGCATCGAATTGTTTCCAGAAATCGTCAACGAGAGACTTGTGGCGCCACCAAGGCGTTGTAAAAGCCCCTGTGGCAACTCAGTCACTCCTGTGTCCTCAATGCGCAGGCTCAACCAAGGACTGGTCACGTCCTATTCAATTTACAGTAAAAAGTAGTGATTTGGGATTGACATTGTGTCTAAAGGTTTGGTCTGGTTTGGTCTTACGTCCAAAGCACCGTTGGCAATGCTGAGTAAGCGAGAACCAGATATCGTAATATTCCCCAATTTCCACGGTAGAGGCTGTGGATGCAGTTCATGTATAAGTTTGGACTCCTTCATCTACAAAAAAAAATCGGGATAACAGCTAAAATAATTTGAGCGGATCCTGAATCTTAACCTTGAGATGAAAATCTTGAAGGCTTTCAACGAGATAAATGTAGGTAGCCGGTGATTTCAAAGCATCATCCACCAATGGTCCGAGCGTCACTTTCTTCAAGCATCCAAGCGAGGAGAATGTACCAATCTGCCAAAGGGAAAATACAGAGGAATAAGACTTCAATTTTGACTTGTATTTTCTAAAAAGAAATGAAGAAAGCGTACCTGTATGAGTTCCAGTGGGAGATCAGACACATCCAGTTCATGAAGTCTGTCGAGTTGGAGGAAGCTGTCATTTGACAATACTCTAATTGGATTTGAATTAATGTGGATGGCAGATAGGCGTGGAATAGTATGCCAAATGGTATTAGGTGGAGCTGGGATTCCATTGGTCGAAATGTCCAAGGTTCTTAGAGTGGAGACATTCACTCCAAAATTGGTCGGAAGATATGTAAGGTAGTTGTTGGAAGCGTTGAAGGTGAGGAGTGACGAAAATTGAGGGAAGTCTGGTAAATTCTCCAGTGACATATTGGACAGGTGAAGGTGTACGAGGTGAGACTTGATGACCTCAAACCAACGAATGGCTACTCTTCCTAATGGGTTTCCAGACAAATCCAAATAGTCCAATTGATGAAGTCCGTCAAATGTTGCTTCCGCTATCACCACGATTCTATTGTTAGCCATGTTGAGCCATCGGAGTTTCCCCAATGCTTCCAACTGCGTTGGACTCAGGCTGGAAATATCATTTCCAGAGAGATCCAGATTGACGAGAGTGTTTGCCAGTCGGGACAACGCTACTTCAGGAAATCGGACAAGCATGTTCTCCCCTAGATCGAGAATTTCAATTATAGTGTCCTTGAAAATAGAGTCTGTCAAGGCTCTGATGCGGTTCAAACGGACGCTCAGGACACGAAGATTTGAACATCCTTCGAAGAGATCTGGTGTTATGTCCCTCAGTGAATTTTCATCGAGGGAAACTATTTGGACTGCCTGGATTCCTCTGAATGTGTCATAGTCAAGTGACTCGAGTCGATTGTTTTGAAGATTAAGGGTTTGCAAAAACTTCATTCCATCCAGATGTGCCTTGGAAAGGTTTTGGAGTCGGTTGTGGGATAGGTCAAGCTCTATAAGGGTATTTCCAAGAGGAGTGAAAAAGTGTGGGGCAATATACGAGATGTTGTTGTGACTCAAATCGATCCCTTCAATGGACGAAGATGACAGCGGTATGGAATCCTGAAATAATGAAAATGTATACGGGTTGAAAGGTCGAATTTAAGGACTTATTACTTGAATGTGGTCGTCTGGCTTTGTAGATTCCGTAGTTGATGCATTTCCAACCGTTGTTTTGTTCAACTCCTCCGGAACAAGGCGTGAGATTCTATTGTTGCTTAAATCTATCTTGAAATGTGACAGCGTTCCAATCTGCTCAAACGCGTGGATGTTAAAGGTCGTCAGCTTGTTGTAAGAAAGGTCAATCCATTGAAGCTTCGGCAAGTTCTGAAAAGTTTCGTCTCTCAAGTCTCTCAGACGATTCCCTGCCAAATTCAGAATCCGCAAATTCGTAAGATCCACAAAAGTCCTAGCGTCCATTGTCTCCAGGAGGTTTTCATTCATCTGCACAAGTTCCAAATCCTTCAGGCGATGAAATGTTTCCGAGTGAAGGGTAGAAATTGAGTTGAATGACAGGGAAACACGGTGAAGGTGTGTCATAGGCTCAAAAAGATGAGGGCTCAAATCCTTGATTTTGTTGAACCGTAAATTGAGGTATGTCAGCTCCGAATTCTTCAGGAAGCTTTCATCAGGAATCGCTTGAAGACCATTCCCGCTGATGTCCAATTCTTGTAATTTAGGCAGCTTGTCCCAGACGAGGGGAGATATAGTTGTCATACGCAGAGCATTGTTCAGTCGTAGACTGAGTAAGGAATGTCCCACATATGCGAACGCTGCGTTGTCAATTCTGTTGATTCGGTTTGATGACAAGTCAACGACCTTAATACTTGGGATATGAAGAAAGGCGTCGTTTTTAATAGCATTCAATTTACTCCTAGAGAATCGAATTTCTTCAACCGCTGGCCCAAATCCTTCAAATGTTTCCGTCGCCAACGACGAGAGTTGGGAATGAGCACTGATATTTAATTTCCGTAGATTTCTCATTTTCTTGAGTTCGTTGAGGGGAACAGGAATGAGACGGTCTCCAATAAAACTTAATTTCTGCAGTGTGTAGCGGAGGTGATCCAGTTGATTTGGGTGCATGACTATCTCGTTCTCGTCCAAAGTCAATGACTGCAACTGATCAAATCCTTCAAAGATTTCAAGCGCGAGACCGGAAATGTTGTTGAAAGACAAATCCAGTTCTTGAAGCGAAGATTGAAGTCCATGGAGTGCCTTGGGGTGAATTTGAGTAACAGCGCAATGGGACAAGTCAAGGAATCGTAAACTAAGTTCTTTGAAAGCGTCTTCTTCCAGAATACTGATGGGGTTGTACTGGAGCGAAATCTTCCGAAGGCCTTCCATGTTCTGAAAAGCAAATGGTTCCAGGATAAATATTTGATTCCCGTCCAAACGAACGTGTTCCACTTGGAGCTTTCCACGGTAAAAGAGCGTGTCATAAGTTGCA
This sequence comes from Pseudachorutes palmiensis, assembly GCA_009869845.1. NCBI lineage: Eukaryota > Metazoa > Arthropoda > Collembola > Poduromorpha > Neanuridae > Pseudachorutes > Pseudachorutes palmiensis. The sequence continues at coordinate 4,109 of VNWY01000391.1, read as the reverse complement.
GTTATCAAATTGTGGGACAAGTCCAAATATTCTAGTCTAAGCCCAGCAAGACTTTCGAATGGAATTTTTCGAAGAAGGTTCCCGGAAAGGTGAAGAAATGAGAGCGATCTCGTACTCTGAAGAAAAGCTGAGCTTTGAATCATTCGTAAACTGTTGTAGCTCAAATCCAAACGCTCAAGTTTGGTGAGATTTGCAAATGTTCCCTAAATAAATTACGTCAGAACAAGTATACGAGTGGCGTCAATTTATGTATTACTTCGGGGATGTAGACCAGTAAGTTTCCTGCAAGGCTTAGACACGTCAGCGAGGTTTGGAGTCCGTAGAAGTCATCTGCCTCAACGTCAGTAATCTCGTTCCCTGAAATTCAGTAGGTATCAGTACATTGTGTGAGCGAGACCTGTAAGTTCAATTAATCCAATTAACCCACAGCTGAGGTCGAGCAGTTTCAGTTTTTGGAGTCGTCGGAGCGCCGTTGTAGGAATATGGGTCAACTCGTTATTCCGCAAATCCAATTCCCAGAGTGATTTTTCTAATCCAATCAAAGAGTCGTCTCCTAACGAACTCAGCTTGTTCTGCTTAATCTCCAGACGCCATAGAGCTAGGTAGACAAAATATGGCTCATCAGTAAATAATGCGCATGCCCAAAACACAAGACCCAAATTATTGCCAATTTACACTGCAAATATCTCAACTAACCAGAGCCCACTAATTGTCGATCATCAAGGAAATCCAAATCGTTGTCAATCATTGATAGAACAAACGCTCTGCTCGTCTTCAGCGTTGACGGAAGATTCGCAAAAGGAATATCGTGACAAGAAACGATTCCAAAGTCAGTTCTGAAATCAAAATCCAGAGTGTTGATGCTAGAATTTGGTAACATTTTGACTTACGGTCCTGGGTTGGAGCATTTGCAAAGTGGATTGAAGGAACATGGCGGATAGTCATCGAGTACAGTTCCTAATTGACCTTTCTGCATGTTTGGGCCGCTGGATTGAAAAGGAAAGGCTTCAGCTCTGACCATGTACGCCCATGTCATCAACGCCAATGAGACAAAGAGGATGAAATAAGCGACGCGAATTATCAGGATCTGGAACAAAAAATTCAGTCAATTTCAAACTTCGAAAAATTCATGTCTAAAAAGTATTCATACCTCAGGCGGAGCCATTTTCTTTAGGAAATTTAGAAACCGCTGCTGCGGTAAGGGACGAGCCACAGTGAAACCGCAGAAATCAGAGACAAGCTGCTGATTCAAGCCTAGATGACTGAATGAAGTGGAAAATAATAATTTTTATGGCCAGTGACTGCGGGGACTCGAGTGACATTGGGTGGCTTCCCACTAAATCCAATAAAGAACATTCGGAGGAAGGAATCCATACAGAAATTATAAACAGAATTGTAGCCTTCTTTCACGTCTTGTTCCGAAGTCTAAATCCGGGATTATGGTAATCAGCTATACTTTGAAAGTGACAATATGCAATGCCCGGTTAATGAGCTTCGATTTAGTTTAATTATTACTGAAAAAATATGTACTTGATAGTAAGCATTTTGCTCGAATGTCAACAGTAGCATTTTCATTTACGTACATCAGTTTCCGCATCAGAACCGACATCAATATCTTCTCCGTCCTTGTGTGGCTTCTGCCCTCCAGTTGACGTCATTATGTTATTTGTAATCCGTCTTTTCACTCGCTTCTCGTGAATCGTATATACGTGAAGATCCAGGTAGTTTTTAGTAGGAAACCTTGTAGAGAAATAGTAAATTAATTGAGCATATTAACACCAAATTATGGGCAAAGAATGATTAAATAGGGACATACCGAAGGTGGCACTGGGTACATGGAAACGGCCTATCTTCGCTGTGGATGGCCATATGATTCTCCATGGTCGTCTTAATGAAGAAGCATCGTCCACAGATATGACATGCGAAAGGTCGCTTTCGCTTCTCCTTGGCGACATGATGCCGATCATGATGCATTCGGAGGTTACCAGCGGTACTGAACTTCTTATGGCAATCCATACATTCATACTTCTTCATGTCAAGGTGGACATTATTAGTGTGTACTTTTAATTCTCTTGCAGTGTTCCATCTGGAGTTACAGAATTCACACTGAAACTTGGCAACTCCAATTTTGTGAATGGAAGTCAAGTGACATTCTAGAGATTTCTTCGTCGAAAGGTGCTTGTCACAAACGTGGCATTTCACTGGCTCCAACCCGGTCTCTGTACTATGGTGCCTTGCTCGATGTACTTCGAGGGCCTGCTTCGATGAACATGAGTAGCCACAGATCTCACCTGTTAGCAAAAGACATAAATCTAGACCCCACGACCCAAAAGAGATACAAATCGTAAATCCTTACAGACAAATGCAGACTTTGTACTCAACGAATGGGTTTTGATGTGATAGGCAAGTGATTGGGCACTGACGCCAGGTTTTCCACATATTTCGCAAGTGTGCTTGCCCGTGTGTAGAGCCATGTGTTGAGTGAGGTATGATTTAGCGACGAATCGTTTATCACATGAGGCGCACTCGAAGGGAAGCTCTCCAGTGTGCCTCCGTTCGTGGATCCGAAGTCGAAATTGGCTTGTCAATACCCTACTACAGTGAGAGCATTTATAGGGTGATGTGTCTAAAAGAAAAACAGTTATGAAACCTACTATGAAAATACTAATAGATTCATTGATTTTAAATACATTCTTGGGTTTCGGAAGATGCGTCTTCTGGTAATGTGAATAATGGGTCAGAAGAATTTGCATTTTTATGACTCCTTCGATGAAGTTGGAGTGCCACATTTGTCGCAAAAGAAGTCTCACAGTTCCGGCATGTGAAAGGATTCTGGTTACCTAAAGATTCCATTGCTGAATATCACAATTATTGAAATTGGACAGTTGCCTTACCTTCATGGTCACACCGAATGTGCGAAACGCGAAGTGCCTCGCTTGAAAATATCTTCATGCATCCAGAAACAGTGCAGCGCAAACGCCTAGGCCGTGACCTAGTCTTTCTGGGATGCTTGTATTCGTCTTCTTCTTCTGATCCTTCACCGTCATCATCACAGTCCATACCATAGTCCATTATAGTCGACTCATCTTCTTCAATGATTACTTTAGGTTCAAGTTTGAAAGCGGATAAAGATTTATCAGGATTTTCTGAAATCGTGGCTTTCCGGAACACTAAGTCACAAAAAAAAACACCGAGCTCACTCTAAAAGCTAACTGCTATGCTGTTACCTTTCTGATTCCAGCTTAGTTAAGACCGTAGATGATCTAAGTTTTCTTTTCTGCTGAGGTTTTGCTGAATGTTTGGACGTAGTTTTCTCCATCCCAGTTGTGTTATGGGAATCGATCTGTGCTTTGCGTTGAGTGTATCTCCTCACTACCAACCCCATTAGGTAGACCATTATTCCCGGACAACTGTTCAGCATGGAGTTTCGTTACTGAAAACCAAGAGAGAGAAGAGATCACATAAACCTTTCTTTCGCAAATTGTTCACACCGCCCTCACGTTTGTAAAAATGTTTCCGGAGAGTGTTGACCTTGGACGTATCAGCTTGGGATGAGGATGCTCTGTAGTATTTGTATTTCTCCATTATTCCTGCTTCAAGTTCTGTCACGAGGCGATTAAGCTGCCGCTGATATTTCTTCAAGCTCCTGTTGACTTTAGTCAGTTCCTCAATTTTCCAGTGACATACTGAGCAATATGAGCCTTCCGCCAATCCTTCAACTAAGTCCGTGTCGTTAGTGAATTGCTTGAAGCAACAATCTTTGAGTGACATGGCCCATAACGAATCCAGGTTCATGAAATCGTCCTTTCCAACAAGCTCCAGGCATAGCAAGCAGCGTCTTGCAGGTGCCATTGCGGTGTCCGCGGTGTCACGATCGGGTCACAGGAAACCAACGTGTGGACCTGCTGGGACAGAAGCTTAATTGTTAATCAAAATACTTAATTGGCAAAATCTCAATACTTTTTGTGTTTTGTAAATAATTCATTGGGTAGAAGCTGTACTATTCCGCAGAGCATCACAGATCTCAAGCTTTCGTCTAAACCCTGAAAGAAGAGGCAAAGAAAGATGATCTTTTGAGCTCAAAATTAGGAGGACCGAGGACGTAGTTC
>VNWY01000390.1:0-47587 GCA_009869845.1 Pseudachorutes palmiensis | reverse complement strand
GAAGATCCCCGTATAGAGGGATAAATCCCCTCATAGAGGGATGAATTAACCCCGTATAGAGGGATAAATCCCTCAATAAGGGTATTACCAGACACTGCATTGACAAATGGAAGGTCATTCTCTTGTCTGTCCAAATCAGGAGAGGGACAATGGGCCCTTCAAAATTTCTTTTGACCCCCAGAGAGCTCCTTGAAGGATTTCTCTAAGAAAAACCCTCAAGTTTACGGTTAGTTGGATCCATTAGCATCCGCAATTAACCTAAAACCCTGCTATACAATGCCCAGGCCATTACGATCAATTTGTTAAGTCATTTGAAAGTCAAATGGTCGCATATTGGAATGTGAATTTTACAAAGGGGGGACACCGTCGCCGCTGCCTCTCAGCTTTCAAACTTTCCGCATTCGATTCAAAAGCATAAGAAATGTGTCGCCATTTCCCGTAATTAAATTCTGAAGCGGTGATTCTAAATGTCATCTTTTGCCACGAAATAATAATCCAAGATGAATGTTAATGCGGTTTTCGATTTTAATATTGTGACAGTCTAAAAAGATTTGTTGACTTGGTTTGTTCAATTTTTATTTTACTGTTTTTTAACTCTCCGCAGGGGTTCTCCTTCCTAAACGCTTATAAGAAAAATTTCAACCGGCCAAAATGGAGAAATGTCTTGGAAATGGAGGCCTTGTATCCTTGACTCATCTCGTTCTCTGGATCTTCTGCTTACTTCATCAAGACATCGTCCATGGGATCCTCCGAGGTGAGTTTAATCGTATTCCACTCAACACGTTCTGTGTGGATTGAATGTCGCCATTTATAAACACGCAAACGCCCTTCTGTTCTCTGCAAGGGCTCCAGCGCACGGTTTGAAAAGGATGGGCTAGAGATTATTTATGGGGTATGTTGATCTCCGTGTGACTGGCTATCTATTGTTGGACATGATTAGTGTAGGAGTTCGCCTACTGCGCACTCCAAAGATTATTTTCCCAAGCGTATTTGGTAAGTTGATTTTTGACAAGTTGATTTAAGTAGTGAGATAATAATAATTATGTTTGAGCAATGTCATTCTGGCATCATTCCCATCTTTCAACTTTTTATTCAAGACGTTATTTTTGAAAAGCTGAAAGAAGTTTTAGAATTCAAGGGGCTCCTTGAAGTGATTGACTTTTGAAATGAATGAACAGAAATAAAAGGTATTTGGAATCCACATTTTAAAATGCTCCTGAAATGGAAGGGAAATTGAATGAGAGGCGTCCCAAATCCCAAACGTCCGTCCATCCGAAAAGCCAGTTTCCTAATTCCCTTTATCAACCGATGCCATCACTCACACCTCCCTCAGAATTTCAAATTAGTTACAAAACTTTATTTTGTTTCGAAATCTAGTAATCAATTGGGGCATCTATCGATACAGAGTTGCATAAGCGCAGAATAATGATGCCGAAGCAAGAGGGATGACAGATCGTTGATTTCTTTTTGAAAATTGGAAATCATGAGTCGTGTCAACTATGATTTTGGTTGAAATAATCCCCTCCGTAGATTCATTGTTGAGATAATTATTTTGAAAAGACGACGGTACAATGGATCCTATCATCCCCAGTCATCATTGGAGACCTTAAACTCTGTCTCTCCTGTTCCCTTCAATCAGTTTGATCTAGAATAAACTTTTGTTGTCAGGCACCACGAGCCTTACCACGACCTCTTGACTTACAACAATACTCCATTGTCTTCTCCATGAACTTTTGGTCCAAGATTCAGAGCATTTTGGTCCAAGTGATGGTCTCCAATACTCCAAGTCTCCAAGAACATGTCCATGCATCTCCTTTTTGAGCTCTCTGAAATGGAAACTTTGAGGCATACGGACCACATTTATTCACCCAGCCTCTCCCAAAAGGTATTAAATATCAGTAGGAATATCTCGGAGCTTCTGAGAATTTCCTGTATTGAAATGTCGTGTAGTACTCTAGAAACAAGGGGCGTCGAAGTGGTGGTAGTAATCGGATATATTTCGATTCTGAAAAGTAAGTATTTTTCTTCGGAGGTTAAACCCGGCAATGGTGTCGATTGTTCTTATCCCTGCCCCACCTCCTTTAGCTCATGTTAATTGTTATTTCTTCTCCATATGCATCATTTCATCTTGTTTACTTTTCACTTAAAAGACCGAAATAGAACTGAAAACTAAAACAGTCGGAGAGAATTAAACTGTTGACAGGTTTGGATTTATTATTCTCTGCTACTCCCGCAGTGCACGCGTGTGTTTGAATACGAGAGTCCAAATTGCTCAAATCAAATTCAAAGTAAAGCTTCGTGTCGCTTTGAAGCCTGCATTTCCTGACAACGCAACGCTTCCTATGATCATCGGAAATGACAGCTTTAAGGGTGAAATAGAAATATTCCTGAACTAAAGAAGTGAACTTTTGCCACAAGTAAACCCCATGTAAATTGGATTTGATCCCAAGTCCTTATCAGATGACAATGATGCTTTTAAAATTTGGACATGCGGGTATATGACTCGTTTACCTTAAATGGACATCGCAGGCATAAGAGTTGTGCTTGTGACGTTGTGCATTTTAAAAGCATGACAATTGGACATTTATGATATGAAATTAAAAATCGTGTCGGACTGCAGGGAACAAAGGCTCCGTTTCAATTGAAATTGCAAGAGGCACATGAAAAGGAGAACACGACGTTTTTAAGTTAATCGTTCTTTACATGTAAACGGATCCAAGATCTTTCTCAGGAATTACTGATTTCGAATTTCACCATAACAGGATTCCACTGACACCCCATCCATCAACATTCAAGAAATATAAGCACAAATTCAAGAAAAGATTCTGTTCTGGATTCTTATTCTTTCAGAAAATGTAACAAAACCCCCAAAAGTGAATTTATTTTTGTGGGAATTGATACACTCGAGTTTTACATCTTTAACGTATCCGTTTCATCTCATCAGCTATTAATTCCTGAGCGTGCGCTGAGATGCTTTTCTATATTAAAGAACAGAACTGGACCTTTTAGTTGATGCATAACGTGCTCGCCGGCGTGAGAACTTCTAGTTCTAGAACTTTCAAGTTTGAGTCGACTGGATTATTAAAGCTGTGTAGGAAGACGGGGGGATTTGAACTTGACATTGAGTCATTTAGACTGCCAGATCTTCTATGGCTGATGGTGTTATGGAGTAGATGCCACAATGTTTGTTTTGACAAGACTCCGGGAATTGGGTAGTAACTAATTGCCACTGACATTTTCAAATTGAGTGTGCGTTTATTTGCTCAACACTTCTAAAAGGAAGTACTGAAGTAGGAGGCTTCCCTTGTTGACTCAACGTTGTTCAATGTTCAAATCCATACAGAAAAAATCATATTTTCAAAACGATGTATTCCCAGTCATTGCCTATTTAGATGCGCACGCCCTACTACACCTTGCGAAATACCATTTCCTGTCTTCCCATGAGATAATTTTACCTTCGTGGCTTATTCTAATTTCAAAAGTGCATCTTCAGGAATGTACCATGCCCTGGCATCCTTGCATTTGGAAAAGATAAAGTTCAATCCAACTATTTCAAACATCTAATAGTGGTAAAAAAACCTTTAAATTGAAGTCTTCATACCTCTGTTGTCATCAGATTCGTGAATGTTTCCAATTTGGAAATCTGAGTTGGAATTGAGAAAGCATTTTAAATGGATAAGAATGAATTGCGTTGATGGAGATTAGAAAAGCATCTGTTTCATCTGACGCTTCTTTGACGCCAGCTTTTCCCTTTTCCCAGTCTGTTTTGAAGAGTAGGATTAGAAGTTGATGATTAAAATCCATGTCACACTTAATAATTTTCTTTGTTTTCAGGTCCACCAAGAGTCCTGACTAATGACCACAAGTCCTTGCAGGTTGCAAGACTTGGTCAGGAATTCCGTCTTAATTGCCCAGTGGAGAGTGACCCATCGCCGATCGTTGACTGGTTCAAGGTAACCATGTCACTTTGTTTCTATGTCCTTCTGTCATCAAACTCATCTTCATCCCTTCAACTTCCAAGGGGACATTTTTCACTTAACCTGTCGCCTCTATCTCAAGGGACCATCAGGGATTGCTTAAGCCAAAAGAAGAGCTCCAGAACCACTTAACGTTAAAGTGAAGGGCTCTTTCGTTTGCTCACAAGTCACGCTCATGGAGTTCACTTTCAGTTCAAGTTGACATACTGAAACAATCCAATAAAATGAGGAACCCAATCGTCTTCCTTTAATGACAGTGATGAAACTTGAGATTTGGAGGAGGGGCTGAGCAACAGGTGTGAGCTAACGCTGAGGAAAGTAAAAGAGATCTTGAAGATCTAATTTATTATCCTCACTGTTGTCTCCTATAAGAGACAATTACGACTAGGACAAATCCTACGATTTGTCTTTCTCAGTTTCCTCATTATATATTATATTCCAATTATTTCTCAACTATTGGAACCCATTTTATTACAGGATGGGGAAGACATTACGGCTGCTTGGTCTCGATTTGGATTCAAAAGGACAGCAAGGACGCTTCGTATTCGACCAGTCCATTCGGAAGACAGTGGCATCTACAAGTGTAAAGGTGTCAACGGGTTTGGATCACAAACCGCCAAAACTCGAGTCATTGTCGTCGGTAAGGCAGAAATGGTCCCTTTAATCCCAAACCCATCAAGCACCGCTTTTCGCTTGTTTCGCTGAGTTTTAATGGAGTCAAATTTGAGGCAACGAGCGTGTAAATAAGACGAAATTGGAAGAAGCATTGGACTTGTTACGCAAGAATGACATTAAAGACACGAACTTGAATAATGGGTCTCTAAAATAATTCCGAATTGCAAATTACACTGTTGACAGAAGCCTGTGGGATGATTACGTTCAAGTATGTGATTGCTCGTTTTAAAATGACGCGGAGTTAAGAACGTGCGCGTACGAGCCACTTCGGTCTGTCGGTCTTGTAAACACTGTCACGTAATTACAGGGAAAACAAGGCATTCAAACGTTTAAGGAAGAAGAAGAAGCGCCGAGTTCAGAGCAAAAGAAGCTTTTGGTCAATAACGCTAAAGGCAGCAGCACCGAAACGACATTTCGCTAATAAGGAAAAAAGCGTTTGTTATTTATTATCACGTTAGGCTCTGAATTTATGGCTAATGGCTTCCTCTTTAAAAACAAAGACGAAGAAAGAAATTAACAACGTGAGCTTCTTGAACTTCCAGCTCAACCACGTATCCCCCAAATCATTAATTTCCATTCTGCACGTTTTCCTTTTGCAAAATCCACTTCTCAAATTACCATGAAATTTTTTTTGTAAAAGAGTAAATAATATTCAGAATTAGCATTGGACCAACTGCTTTTTCTGGTCATTGAAGGGCCCTTCAAAATGGCCTTTAAAGGTCTAGGATTATCTACAGACGGCTGCTTCCCTGTTCTGGTGGTGGATTTTGACAGGCCCCATTGATTCTGGAACCATCCCTGCGACAACCCGAAATTTTAAGGCTTCAAAGAGCCCTTAGTTTTACAAAGCTAAGGGAGGAAGGTGTCAGGGCCCCTTTATTGAAAAGTAATTGAAGCAAGAAATTTGAGGCTTTTTTCATATGGTGAGAAACGCATAATGGGCAGGAGACATGTGTTGAGTAAACTTTGAAATTTTGGATCCCACCCACTTTACACTAGGCCTTTGTGACCCATTGATTAATGGCATTAAATGACAGTCCAAGACAAAACTAAACCCGGGCTTTCAAGTATGGCTGAGACTGTTTGAATCTTCCCACCACTCCAATGCTCTTTTCTCTCTGCGGGTCAAGCTACCAAGCCTCCTTTTCGGAATTAAGAAAGAAATATTTCTTAGTTTGAGTCTGACAGTTTGCGATGACGGTGCCATCTGATATTCTTGGTGATGTATGCTCATGCGCCCATGGGATTATGCCTTAGTCTCAAATAATAGACCCAAAGTAAACTGATTAGACCTTGTCATGATTTAATTAACTCGTTAATGACTCATAAAGCGATGAATTGAGTGTAATTTATGGGTTTATTGTTAAATTTCTTTCTTTTTCTGCAGAGGATGCATTGTCACAGGAGTTAAAAGGAGAGCCGATAACTCACGACAACAATGCAGGAAGCAGGAAGCAACGTCTAAAATTACCTAAGAATACACCTTCCTCAATTCCTGAACTAAGCCGGGAAACACTGGAGCAGTCAATGAGTCCCATCAATTTGTCAACAGGAAACTCGATCCAAATCCGGTGTGAAGCCAAAGGAGTTCCGACTCCGAAAATCACATGGCTCAAAGTAAGGAGTGATGCTTCCTTGTTCTTACAAAGTCCGGAGAACCCGAGGCGACCCTTATACCGGAACCAGCTTGTCTTCCATTCATAACTGCGTGACTAAAATAGTATTTTAATATTTATTAGGATGGGAAACCACTGGGAGAGAAGTTATGGAAAATGTCAAGTTGGAACATCGTCTTGAGTAAATTGGAATTTGAAGACTCTGGAATTTACGAGTGTCAGGCGACAAATTCAATGGGTAAAGCAAATGCTCAAATCCGCATCCATGTTGCAGGTAATTTCCCCCATTTTTTTCTAATCGTTTGAGAACTTGGCTGAGAACTTTTGTGAAGCGGTGTTGAAAACAATGGGTTGAAGACGCGGCTCCAATTCAGGCTTTAATGATGCTTACGTGTAGCCAAATTGGAAATTAATTTACGTGATTTGGATAATAAGGACAGACTGTGTAAAGTTATTGTGTGTTGTTACAAAACAAGGTTCAACATCATGCAAGCTCACCTAGGATTAAAGAATTTGATGAATTGTTTACAGAACTTGTGGAGAAAAGGAGACCCGAGCTGGCGTCAGACTCTCCTGCTAACCTCACGGTTGTCGCTGGAAACGAAGCAGTTCTGGAATGCGTCGTCAAATCTGGCTTTAGCTCGATGGGGCCTCACATCAAATGGCTTAAACGCGTGTCATCGGATGAAGCGATGGATATGAGTATGAATCGTCACAATCCTCGTCTTTTACCTGTTGACAATACACACGTCCTTGTGATCCAGGTATTGCTACATTCCTCGCCTCCATAATTCAATTACTAGATAAATCCTGGAAATATTTGTATAGTACAATTACTTATCTTTCAGGAGGCCCATGAGGAAAGGATTCGGATTAATGAGACAGAGAAGAATGGGACGTTCGTCAGTAAATTAATCATTGCACGAACTGAAGTGGAAGATGAAGGAAACTACCTTTGCCTTGCCACTAACTCACAAGGATACACGTTCAATGAAGCAAGGCTCACAGTACTCGCTGGTAATTAATTCAACCTAATCTCAAGTTTAGATTTCTTTAGAAGAGTAAACTAATAGTCTAATTTCATGATACTGCAGGTGAAGAAATTAACTCTGTCAATCCCCTCCCATTACCATTGATTGTGATTGGACTTTCAATTCTGATTGGACTTCTCCTCGTCGGCTGTGCCCACTACTTACGAAAGTATCAAGAAAGAAACCGGAAACAAGTCAAGAAGGCACCAAGCCCAATCAAATTGGCGTCAACTAGTACACTCAATTCCAATTTCCACCCCCAGCACCCTAGGGTAGGGTGTGAACAAAGACAGCTCCTAGTCTCCACGTCTGCGCAGTCCTCCTCTTCCTCACCGTCGTCAGATCAAGAAAGCCGTCGTAGTACGGACCAAGGTCATTTCCACACTCACCATCATCACCCACATAGACACCATCATCATCATCAAGCCATAAAGCATCCACGTTGCTCATGCTCCGGTCATTGTGACCAATTTTCTCAGATCTCAATCCCCCCGAAACACTCAACGACGTTTGACGCCTGTTACAACGATAGTTTTGTAGGTTCACCAAGTCAATCTTTGCATTTTGGCCATTGGACATAATGATTACCATATTATTAAGGTTTATTAGAATAAGTGATTATTTGGTCAATACTTTTCATCATCGGCTTTGTAAATTATCATGTAAGGACAACGCATATTAATAAAATGGCTACATTTCTACTTCTTCAAAACGTTTGAATCAAAAGACAACGGAAGACTGCTTTTATTGAAGCTTTTGGCAACCGTAGTGCTACTAACGTGTAGTCCTTGTAAAGCCTTGAAGCCTTTTGCTGCAACACAAATTGAACCCAGGTTTCCCAGAGAAGTGATTGATTAATAATGTTGGCACACCGCCGCCATAAATGGAGAAGCTTTTCCTTCGGATCTCTTCGTCTTCAAAGGCTCGTAATTGTTTCCTGCTGTGCGTAAAGTAATTTTTCCAAACATAACAATCCAAGGATTACAATGGAGCAGGCATGTTTCGAAGGAATAAAAAAAACCTAAACTTTATCTGCAAGTGTCAATTTCAAAGGGTCACTTCGGGAGACATTTTTAAAGGCGAAGCCGTGTCCAGGAGACAAGTGGGGAGTGTGATTCTTACAAAAGATTATTTTCAATTAAATTAAAAGTTGAAGCTCATGATCAAAGTGTATAAGGCCAAAGGTAAGCAAACGGTGTCCAGAATTCCTTTCTCCGTGCTTAACTGTCGTCTTTGTCTTTATCTCTGAGACTACATCTTCATAAAGGCGACAAGAATGGCATTCCACATCAAGCAGGACGACGAGTATAAGAAGAAGAAGACAGGCGACATTTTATGCTAACGAGATGAGTCGTTAACTTTTATCTAAAAGCAATGTTTTTTAGAAGGTTTTTGTCTTGGTTTTTGCTACCTTCTGAATAAGTAGAGTCACTTCTTCGTATAGATTTCCAACAACCTTACGATCCTGTCCAAGGACCAAGGATGAAACCTGAAATGAAGTTTACACTTCTGTGCAGAAATGTATGACGCGATGAAAGTTGTAATCTTACAGTTTTCTTTGTTGGAAGGCTTAAAGCAGCTGAAGGAGCTTTTCATTAAGGCCTATTCAGATAGATTAAAGTTTTGAAGATGCATTCCGTCGAGATGGGATGGGCTGTAAACACCTCATTCCAACTTGCTTCCTTGTAATCATGCGGAAGGATTAAACGCCTTGAATTGGTTACTAAATGCATTATCAAAAGTTATAGTCAAGCTTCCCGTTTTCACAACAATTTAACAACAGTCGTAACAGTCTTGGTGCTAACAAGATAGTAAGGGGATGTTATAATGTTGCAAACAAATTAAAACCTTTCTCGTCGGATTTTGACTCCTAGTGACCATGATATCATTTCAATACCAAATTCTTTAAACTTTACCTAGGACTCAACAGGGGATGACAAAGTGATAATAATACAAAAGGAAAGGTATTGTTTTTCATTCGTCATGGTCTACCTTGTTCGTAGAACTTTGGTTATCTGGCGACAAAATCTTTGGACACGATGGCGTCAGGACGTGAACTCATTCTTTCCATTTTAGACTTGACATTCGACAATAATGGGACAAGGGCAAGAGGTCACATCATGAACGTCTCAGACATTAGAAATAAGAATTCCACAATTTCTCAAGATCAATGTCTGAAGCTAAGGCGAGAGGAGAATGCTGTTGAAACTTTTTCTTGAAGGTTTAATTTATTATCCCAAGGAGAAAATTGGACAAAAAATTAGCCCATAATTCCAGGAGGGCTAAAGTTTAACCTCTAAATAAACAAAATGAAATATTATCTTGATGAGTACCTCACACCTTCAGTTGACATCTGGAAGTCAAGTCTCGGGAGTAACTAATGGATTCTTGCCATCAGAATGATGGATGGAACACAAGACAGACAGACGCTGACGATGGAATTCTCACTTCCTTTTCTCCTTTTGCTTTCCCCTTGAGATTCCCAAACACCAGAAATATCCGGCTGGAAAATGTAATGGTGGATTAGAAGAAGGGAAAAAATCGATTCAAAATTAAGCTTTCATCAATATGCTTTTTGTATTTGAATTTGAAACTTGGTGGTGGACATGAGAAAAGTTGCAAAGGCGTGTAAACAGTTGCTCTGTGTACAAAGAAAAGAATCTGTCAAAGCAAAGCCTGTCATCTGCATTTGTTTCCTTTTGATGTCAATGGCAGGAGTGATGGGCTAAGTGCCTCAAATTCAAGTTCGTTAAAGAGTGACGAAAAACATTTTTATCTAGTACCCCCATCATCTCCACCACACTTGAATTGAAATTCTGAGAGAACTTAATAGTATGTACATGTACATAGACGGATGGAAATTCAACAACAATTGACCATGTGGGTACATCAGTCGTCTTTTCCGGAACAGAAAAAGAAAATTATACTTTTACACATTGAAGAGTAAAGTGAACACTTGAACAGTTTATCAGTAGTGGTCCATGTACCTAGACGATTGATGTGGAAGCTGATATTTCTGTCCAGGTGGGATGACATAAGGGACCACTTAAAACCCTTCATTTCCACATTCGCTTCTGATGGAAAACATTTGCTCTTCTTTTATTAGTCAAACCCAGCCTTCTTTTCACAGCTTCGAATCATTGGCGGAGAAAAGGGGTTTAGGAAATGGAGTGGAAAAAGAGAAAGCAAAAATTATTAGAATAATAAAATCTGCTGTAATAATAATAAATGGTGCTGATTTTGTTGTCGTTTCTCATTAAATTGGATTTGACTTGGAAGGACGCAATTGGCAATACTTTCAAATTACAATATCTTTCCATTTTAGAAGCTTATGGTAGCACTTTGTTTATTTCTAGTTAAAGTACTTGGGACTCCTCATAATTTTGTCACTCAACAGCATTGCTCATATAAATTAACTCCATTCCTCCTTAGCTTCATTTTAGTTTTTTTTACTAATCAAGTCGGAGACGAGGTTTGGATCTCAAGGGATTCATTTTCTTCATCATAATCAATGATAATGATTTCATTCCTGCTGAAAGGCATGTGCACTTAAGGAATGACACAAGCGTATATACTTCATTATTGAATCCTTATGGCTGCTCTGAGTCATTAATTAGGTGGTAAGCCCTAAATATTTTTGGGATGGGCAGTAAAGAGTAATTGAAAGAAAGAAGAAACACAGTGTTATTTTATGAGCATGGTAGACATTTTGATTGAAAGAAATAAATTCTGATTTAGGTGACAGTAGAAAGAAATGTTTTTTTGGCAGTGGAAAAGGCAGTTTAAGAGGAGGAACGACAAACGTCTAGAAACATAAAAGTAAATTCATGTTTGGCTAAAAGTGAAAGTTAAGGAGAGAAAGGGAGTCCAAATGCACTTTCTCTTCTTTCTGTTTCAACAAAGTAAAAACAGGGTCCTGTCTGATTTCCTTATCTTCAAAATTCACGGAAATATATGCAGTTCTTGACAGCTCTAGTTAATTCTAATGACTTTCAGTCTTTCCTTTTAGAAGTTTAGATGTTTAGAATAATAAACACCATTTGGTGGTTATGGTGTGGGATGTTGAAACTTCACTACCGACACACCGCAGGGACACTTCCGTTTCCTTAATAATTTTGATAAACTCTGGAAAAGGTATTTTGTGGGATTGATGCCAGCCATAAGTTTAAAAACAAAGAATAAAATCAGGAAGTTAATCAGGGGTTTAAGAAATCAAGTTGGTGCTGGGTTTCTCATTTTTGTTAATTAAATTAAACACTTTAAAAAGGAAATGGTGGAAGAATTTTTTTAAAAAAAAGTTTAAAATTAGTTCACCATTTAAACCTTTTATTTCCAACTTGGTTTCAAGAAGATTTTGAAAAAAATAATTTGGCATAAAGCAGAAGAATTCATCACTTTCAGTATATTTACAGCATAATCTCTCCATCAGGTTACGCACAAAGTCTTCATCACCCTTTAAAAGCATCTGCAAAGTTGCAAAAATCAAAAACAAGTCCCTGGAAACTCTCCTGAAGACAACAGCCATAAATAACGGAGAAATGACGCTTATACACGGAGTGTAACTATTTTTATGACCCACACAATATTCATCCCCCGACTTTTTTTATTTTCCTAATTATAAGTTATACCCAATTCGTTTGCAAATTTGAATTTTGAATCCCACACCCCACGTCAGATCCGGTCTAATGTTCAACCACCACCAAAGCGACCACCAGGCCAATGCGAAAACCAGGGACATACTGCGAAAACTTTTTATTACTTTTGAGGTCATAAAATTCTTCCATCATTCCCGTCAAATTAAATGGTGGATCCTAAAACCCCAAAGGAAATAATGTGGGAAGTGGACTTTTATACTTTCTACACTTCTGCGGAGAATACGTTCGTTTAGGTCATGGACGGTCGCCAGTAGATCACACCAAGTAGACCACTTTATGCATATTTAAAACCTTGTTCACTACCCCAAATTTAAAAACATCTGCTCTACTACTTTAACACAAAATTTGCTAGCCTGAAAAAAAATATTTTTCCGCAAGCACAGGGAGAACAAAGGCGTCCTTCATTTGGCGACACAGACAAGGATGGCATCACTGATCTGCATCATGCTGTTATGATTTAATTCGTGATTAAAAACCACGTCTCTAAAAATCAAATTGCTTCGTAATCATTTAATTGGAAATTGTGCGGTTGCACATTTAATATGATGAGCTTCAGAAACAAAAGGAAGACTGAGAAGTCTAAGAAGATCTGATTAAAAATCCTGATTTCACATGATCCCTATACATTTCAATACTCGAGAGTTCTTTTATTTTCAATTGAAAATAATTTCTTGCTCCCTTAGCCAAGCCACATCATGACATCATCCGAATCAAGTTACATTTCATGAGAAAAGTCCGCAGCATCTTATTAAAGTAAACAGCCCTATGAACAATAGAAAGGAAAAGTCAGGCACTCGAGAAACGATGGATTTCTTAGGATCTTCTTTCTCCTTTTTCTTCATTTTAGCGTTATTCAAGTTAAAATTCTGGTCTGAAGAATGGGATTTCTAGCCATGTTATTTTGAAGAGGGACCACAAGAACACAGTGTTCTTGAATCAACAAAGTTGGAATATTGGGTTACCTACCTTGCCCTCATGTTACCCAATACTCCATTGTTAGCATCATCCTGACTACAAAATGAATGAGCATTTATGGGTTCTACATCTTGCACAACAACGTGACTCAGAATGATGATTTCCATCAGAATCAAGTTGAAGAATCAAGAACATTTCCCATTGTTCCAAGTGGAGCTGCAAGGTTACATAATTCCTTTGATAATTTATATCATCATTACACTCTTTAGGAGAGAAAGTATCCGTTTCACTTCTATGGAAGGCAGATATCCATGTCACCAAATATTCCATAATTTAACCACACAAGAAAACTTGTAATTCTTCTATAAGACTTCAATAAAAAGCATTCGACTGCTCAGTTGAACCTTGAAAAACCTTGCATCTTTCATAGTGGCAGATGTATTTAGGTTTTTTTTTCATTTCCAACACACCAATTAACCGATGTATTATCTTTCGATGTAATCTAAAGGCCGCGTCCTTTTCCGAAAACGGAAAGTGGAAATTAATATCCGTTTGTCACAATAACGTTTTTAAAGTGACATGTGTCAGCCGTCGGTATCTGTTCCTTGATTGTTGTGTAAATTCAGAAACAGAAAAGTGTGAGCGACCCAACCAAGTCAATTTCACACCTTGTCTCAATTAGACACCGCAGGGAGGTCCGGTCAAACAAAATTCCCATTATGATCACAAACACCGGTGTCATTATGACCCTGTAATGCTCATTTCTCGGTTCTAACTTTAGAAGGCTGTTTCCAAAGGTGTTTCCAAGGAGTATACCAAGCTCAGAAACTGACACGACTCCTTTCCACCCTATATGTGTTGCAATAACTAAATTATTTAAATGCTACAATCCTTTGTTATGGAAAAATTGTCTTGAGTCCATTTTAAGTGTGCTTCTAAGGTGTTTTAGATAACAAATGCTAAGAAATGTATTTTTGAATTTATGATAAGGAAAGCGAGGACGAAGCTTGAGCAGGAGGAGCATGAATTGTAGGATCGTGGAGGGAAGAAAAGAGTGGTTGGATCCTCGATCCTAAGCGCCGTTCCTGTTTAGTTCTCCGCAAGGTCTCGTCAGAGCTTGACGCTTCCTACGAACTTGTTCCAAAATCTTTCAAAATCTCTGGCCAAGCCGATAGGGAAGCATGTCACATCCGCTGCTGTCAAAAAGCGATTTCTGCCCTTCCAGATACTCCTAATCAGCTCTCCATCTAACCCTTCGAAGAGACTTTCAAAACAGAGACTTTTCGAGTGCAACTAAAATAGGGAAGCTGACACTCGAGTATCAAAGGTTATCAGAAGGGTCCTAGTGTGACAAAATAAAAATTTCAAACAGACTTGGCCAACTCAACGTTCTTTTTGTAGGAAGACTGATTGTTGAAAGCTCATTTCTTCAGTAGCCAGAGAAGTTAGAAGAAGAGCGTCTGTAGCTCTTTAAGGCATTAGTTTCCCTATCGTACGTGCTGAATGGATTGAAATGGTTATTTTATATAGAGCAACTAAACTCAAAGTGTTAATGGATTTTACACGATAGAACGCTTCAGTTCGTTGTTGTTAAAGTTTTGCTTGAGACTTGTTATCCACGTAGTGAACGTGAGTGACTCGGATTTTCTCCTCTGTGAAATCGATTTGGACTGGATTGATGCCTAGAGCAGACTCATTTACCATGGCTAATTACCACTTCTGAGGAATTAAACCAAGACTGTCTATCGAATCAAGCTTTAAATTCCTCTTCGTCAGGATCCAATTACAGAGATGCGGGCAGGATTTTATCGAAGAATGTACACTTTCTCCTTTGCTTTCTCCTCATGAGGAGAAAGTGTGATTAGCAGTGGATCCAAGCCTCTTTCTCCGGGTAAGAACACACAATGACACACCACTCCCGATCCCACATTTCGGGTTTCTTCTATTCCACCGACATTTTGGGAAAACGGCTAATTGGAAAGATTCTGCCTTACCTTACTCTTGGCTAATTTGATGGTAGAAGCACAATGTCTAGAATCAGCGACTCTGGTTTAATTTTGCTTTGGTTCTGACTAAAACTTTTCCTCTATAATCCATTCCCAGGGTGTACACACAGCGGAGGAAGTTAAATGAAAGATTCGGAATGATTATTACACTAGAGAGAGCAGCTCTTGTTTTCATTTGTCGCAACAGCATGCGAGCAAGTAAGTTCGGAATGGCAAAGTTTCCTGGCGACATGGTTATGTCTATAGACCACGAGCAGAACTCATCTTCATAATTATCATCTTCAAGTTTAACCAAATAACGCAGTCAACAGCTAAGTATTTGGGCTGCTTTAGCTCTCTCAGCAGCACTCAGTTTCCGGGGATGAGGAACCATGGAACTGCTAATTGAATTATAGACGGGAAAATCTCAAACTTTATTTCAAGGTTTGTAGTTGATTGAACTTTTACACGGTAGCTATGGTTCAAGCTCATGCGCAAATCAGGAGTTTAAGAATCAAAGATCAAAAAGGCTTGATTCTAAGTTGCTTATATGCATAGAATGAAGTCTCGTTTGTATAATGACACTTTTGAAGGGAGAAGCGCGAAAATGAAAATGGATGAACGCAAAATGGGTGACATTATGATGACGAATGAGACCGTAACTGTCATTTTCCTTTTCCCATTGACTTCCTTGGGAGATAAATCTTTTCCGTTTCGTAAAGGGTCACAACAAGCTATTGACTCCAAAAGGTAAAGTCTCCAGTTCCCTTTGAATGAATTCAATGGGAATCCTGGAGAGTAGACATTTGAAATATCGGAAGCTTACCTACAGCAAAGCGTCATTTATGAGCTCTTAAAGAATCAAAGGAGAATCACTTTTTTCCACTCAGGTTCAGGTCCAACAATAAGGATTCAGTTGACTTTGATTGGGATCTTTTGAATCATCCAGTCACTTCAAAATATTGCTTTCTTTTATTCTATTGTCAAAGGAGGATTGGGCACAGGATGCCAAAGGAAAGCAGATTCTTGCATCTGCTACTGCAAATTGACATTTACTACTCACTGCCAATTTCTTTTAAAGACATCTTATGGATTCGAAAAGAAACGATTGACATTAGACATAACATCGTGGTTAGTGGGTGATAAAAGAGTAATCAAATCTCATCAGGGTGAAAAAGAATCTACGTATTCCGGAGAATAATTCGATGTCAAGTACCTACGCCTTCCCTAATCCTTCTTCCGCACAAAGTCTTACGTTTTGCAAGAGTTAACACTTCCATGGAATCCGGATTTTACAATAATGCGCTTCCTTTTAAGGAAAAAGGAGCTGAGAGGAGCGTCTTTTTGGTAGGAAAAGAACCCAAAAAGTAGAAATAAATCTGTTTTGTAAATACTTCCAGTTTATTGAGACTTGACTTTGGTCGAAGCTTGTTTTTCCTTTCACGGAAATTTTATGTTAACAACTGGGAAAGTTGAAGGATAAACAGAACGACGTGAGGGTGTGTGTTGTCTTTGTGGGGAAGAAGGCTAAATTATGTGCTAACTTAGCATGCTCTTTCCAGTCAAATCTACAACAAACACCTTCGACATAATCATCAATTCAACAGTCACCAGTTTGGAGAAAACCCATTCCAATCAGTGTAGGAATTTAATTGGACGCTTGAGATCCAATCAAACCATGAGTTGTGGAAATCACCTTTGCAAAATACGAGCAGTCAGAATCAAACTCAATTATAGAAAATCAATGAACGTTTTCAAATGGTATTTAAATTCTATAGCCAAGTAAAAGACCGAGGAAATGGCAGTAGTCTGCCATTTCTAATACTGGAATAAAAGTTCCCTTGTGGTTTTCAACCTTAGAAACGCCCTTGAAGTGAAAGCAAGGAAAGCTCCCCGATTACGAAGAATCAATTATTCAATGGCTATTGATTTCTTTTTAATTTTGATTATTGGGATTCCACGGTCAAAGAACTTTTTGGATCATCGACGCAACAAAAAGAATCTTTTGGGAAAATCCTTTTCGTCAAATCCATAATAGCCAATCCTACCCACACAGATCGAAGTCACGGAAACAATTTGTTCGGATTCGCACAACTGCACACACACACGCACTTGAGTTATCGCTTCACTTTCAACGACAATGTTTTCCCTATCTCCTGAATGTGCTTTAACAAACATGTGGGAAGGAAATTGTCGCTGAACGCTTTTCCCCTTTCTGAATATAACGCCGCCGACCGAAATCGTAAAATTGTCAATTTGGGTCTCATGTAGGGTATGCTTGCTCCCTCCGTCCATTTACGACGATTTTGTTTTGTGTGGTTGGTTACCACGCACAGCGGTGGCTGAAGGGGTTAATACGTTAGTCTTATCCGTCTAGGCACAGCACTTAAGTTACGCATTTCCATAAAATGAACAAAGAACAATTCGATTGGTAAACTAACACACCGTCGCTTTAGTTCGTTTTGGTATGCGAGGTGTTCCGGAGACATTTTGTGCCTATCATATTTGATATTTGACATCTTAACCTTACCTCAGTTTGACTTATGGATTAATACAAATGCAATTTTCTTAACTTAATTATAAAATACTGGAAGTGAGGTCATTCGACAAAGTAATTTATAACCAAATGGCCTGTAAATATTGAACTTGGTTACACTTGAAACTACCAAAGCCTACTCCACCTATTCGTAAAATATGCTTAATTTTCCTTGATTATTTCTTCCGGTAGACCAGTATCATTGGTTCATATTTTTAATTTATTTCGGTGTTTGGCATATTTCAACGTCACCTGTATCTACTGCGTCTATCCTAATGCATTTCCAGTCTACTGCTCTTCTGCTTTGTAATTTTAATTTTATTGCTACTTTTGTACGTGGTGTTCAACCACGTTTGTACAAACTTTTTTACGGTGTCGAAAGTGGCAGAGACTGAACGGAAGATGTGTGTACCAAAAGAGTTTTATTATCCTTTTGTCATCTCCAGCTCTTATTATCCTATCAACAGAAATTGGTGTGATTCTAATGACGCTCGTGATTCAGGATTACAGGCGTGGGATACGTTTATTCGAAAATCGATTTGGAGTTCGAGATTTAGCCAGAAAATGCATAAAAATTGCTCGGAGAGCGGAGTTACCAAAATTGATGGTGGCGTTTTCAACTTTTAATATTTTCATAAGTGTCGTATATTTTTTTTTTCATTTTTTCAATTCATTAACACTCCCGTCTCGTTTCAGCAGGAAACTTTATTAATGCCCGCCTCAAGTTTGAAGGAAACACTTTTCAACACCCCATCTTGAAAAAGTTTGCGACGTCTACTTGGCTGAAGAAAACCTGGTTCAGCTCCGCTTAGAACTTGCAAACTCTTTGTTATAAAATAATTATAAATGATTATAAATTCAAAAACTTAAACTTACTATCAGAATATATCGTTCCTGAGTTGCATTGTTCGAGTGCACAAATGGAAACTAAGACAAAGAAGTTTGCTATGAGCACTGTTACATCCGCTTTGGACTTACGCGGAGACGCTGCCACAATTCTGGCCCGAGTTTCTTTGAAAATTGCTCTCCTTTTTCCATTTCTAGATGATGTAAGAGATACTTTGACTGGGGAGGAGACAATGAAGTCCTGAAATTCAATCCACAAAGTCTCTTTAGACTCGACGACATTTATTTTTGTTGGTTAAGAGCAAGCCTGTGATAAGTTGTGTAAATGATAAGGCATTAAAGATTCTATCGGATGCTGTTGGGAGTCACAGTCGTAGAGAGCCTGATCTGATTTTTGCTTTAGAGTCCCTTTAACCCCACCCAAGTTTACTTTATGCCAAAAGACGTTTGAAATAATTAATTACACACCAAGAGCTCCAGTGGAACTGACGCTTAACAGTCTCCAGTGAGGGTGGAAGCTGTGAATTGGAGGCGCGTGTTTGGGATTATGGCGTCATCCGTGGTATCTCAAATGTCCAGAAGGTATTGAGTATTAAATAGCTCCGAAGTCTGAGAAAGGATTAGACATTGAATTTATCCCTGGAACATTCATCTTCATCATGAAAGGTGTGATGGTTACTGGAAATCTTAAACCCCCTGAAAGAACTTATAATGCGACTCCCGCATCTTAGGCCCACATTGTTCCATCATAGAACCAAGCTTTGGCGCTTAAGAAACTCCTTAGTTTGCTTTCCCAACGCAAATAGATTCTTCCGCCTTCCTGCCTACACAAACTGTTCATTAATGAGACTTTCCAAACGAAAGGAAAACCTCAAATGAAGCACTTGGGAGGACTAAAAAAATTAGCTCCAGTGAAGTTGTCGTAGTAACTTTGCTAATTTCCTTCCTGGTGTCTGTACGCAACTAGTCAGGCACAAAAGTTCTTGAAAGTCATTTGATTTTCTAACTCGAGGGAACTTCATGGAAGCAGAAAACTTTCTACGACGACATCATCGTAAGGAACCAAAATTTTTGGAAATTGGTTGCAACCCCTATCTTGGTGTAGCAGTAGAATACAGAGGAGGGGAAGCAAATATTACCCCCAGCAAACTTTTCTTTCATGTTAATTGACATGTCAGAAACTTTTCTGCAAAAGAGAAATAACAATCAGCTACAGAGCATAATCAAAATGTCACAAAATCTCATCATTATCCCTTTCTAATAGTCTTCACTAATTCCGATTTCAACCTTCTTCTTCGCCACCTTGGTTGCTTCTGGGTGTTGGAATGATTTGTTCTTTTTTCTAATAACAAATATAAGCCAGAGAATTGTATGCGTTGGTATTTGGTGATGATTAAATAGATGAAAGAATCTGAAAAGAAACAGACGGTGGTGTTGGTGTTTAGGGCTCACATTGGCGTCTGTGTTGTTCCTTTGCCTCGTCAAGTGTTGACGCGGTGTGCGGTCTGCTCGTCGTCTTCCTTAGTGTAAGTCTTGTCAATGTCAATCCACGGCGATAATCAATTATGATTCTTAAGTTATCTGACACCAGGCATTTAGTTGGAGAAAGCATTCCACTAATAACTCAAACTCTAAACCAAATTCAAAGGTTGCTTTCACTTTCCACCAAAGATAAATGAGAAAGTGCTAAATTCCTGTCTGAACTTTCACTTGATTAGTTTGAGAAATTCCAGAATTCCAACAGAAACACAAAATTAATTTGTCATGCAGTTTACTATCAGATCGTACATTAATCGTAACCAAAACCTTAACTTAGAATTGAAAATGTTAGTGCAAAACAAAAGCAACAAGTCCTAAGCCAGCATTCGTCGAGCACTCGGCTAAGCTGAGAGCATAAGAATGTCAGACAAAGCCTAAAATTTATTAATTTCATACTAAAGTTTTCAACATTATAGAGCATTGGTTTGTTATAAATCTCGTGTTTTTTGTGTACCAAATTCCTGATGTAATTTAGATGGATATTCTGTTGATGAATAGATTAGAAAGCATTAAGCATAAAGTCGGTTCTCTGTTTTAATTTAATGATATCAACATCAATATACAGAAATAGCAAAGGCTAATGAGGAAGAAAATAAATGCAATTCCCGTTCCAACCCAAAAGTGCCCCACACCAAGAAGTTAAAAATCCTTGCCATAAGCTTATATATTTTTTAATTTAGTGAAAGCTATAGACTCGCTTTTGGTTTCCAAGCAAAAATGATTCAAAGTTTTAAAGTAAAAGTTTCCTCTTGCTGCCCGGCATGGGAAAGGAAATGAGACGTGTGATGAGGAATTCCGGTTACAAATGGGCAATTTCCGTTGATATTTCCCTCAAAATTCCGCGCTATGGTCCGTTAGTCAGAAATATGGAACGAGTTTTCCTTTCATTTGGAGAAAGGTGAAAGCCAGGAGGGAGGAAAGGGAAATAAAACTGAGCGCAATTCTTATAACTCCCAGTTCTGATGTGGAACTTTTAAATGCGGCAAAGGATAGGGACATGGCGGGCGAGTTTTTTCGTCGAGACGCTCTAGCACTGCTTCTGTATGGGTTACTGTTACGATGCATATAAACAAGAGTTATGGAATATAACGAGCACAAACTGCTTTTTCTGAAGGAAGGACCGACCCACCGCCGTGGGATTACATAATAATAATAAAATTCCGGGATTAAATTCCCTAAACTTTTAGTAAGTAAACGCTAATGATGCGGCTGTTGTTGTTTTAGGGAAAGGAAACTTTCTCCGGGCTTAGGACATCTAGTGCACTCCCAAAAAATAAAAGGATACCCTCCTTAAAACAAGGAGGGATACGTTGTTCCTTGCAGAATTTATCGTTACAATAAATTCTTTATCAATATTCCAAAGGTAATTCAATTGTCAAAGAAAGAACTACCAAAACGGCCACTTTAGTCTTCAGTTTAAAGCATAATTTGATATTGCAATTCTTAGCAGTTAGTCTGTTGGTATCGTGAGTTCATAAAGGATCTTTGGTTCTGCTACTCTCGCACACATCCCGATTACTATTCAAATACTATTCAAGGTTTTAACTGTGCCATAGCGCTCACTTGTATAAGGAACTTTTATTTAGACCGACAGGTCTCTTCAGCTCTAACAAACCCACCAGGAGATTTTCCCTTCAGGTCTCCATTTCAATATTTTATTTTGGTACCCTTGAGATGGACCCTCAGAGCATAAAGATTTGACACTCCTTAAGTAGATAATTTATAGCGGGCGTAAAAAGGGGCAACTAATAACTTCATATCCTTAAACATACAATGGGAGGAGGCTGCGTTACTTATTCTATTGTGGACAACCAAAAAATTATTATTTTACTTTATGACAAAATGGGGAAAGAAAGCCATCTGCTTCTTAATCTCTAAATTGATGTTTCAATATTGTCACACACGGACTGGCGTATTTAATGTTTTCCGAATAAGGGCAGTGAGCAATTGCTCACGTGGAGCCGTCCACTCTTGCGGTGATTGTGATGATGATGGAAGGTCTTGATTAATTGATTTTAAGAGACAAAGGAAGAAGGTGATCTTTATCTGCGAAGGAAGTTGAGCTACGAAGTTCCTTGAACGTGAACTCGAAGACAAACATGGAGAAAGGGAAACGTCTCCACTTGATTAATGTCTCCGTCTTCTCTATATGTTTTCAGAATCCCTTCACCATGACGACACTCATTGTCTCTCTTGCCATACTCGTGATGTCCTTTCCATCAGATGTCCTCACGGACTCGGGACTTAGAGGTAAGCGACACGCTAGGACAATTAGAAAGTCTACCATCATGGATTCATATATGAGGACTCCAAATGCAAATGCAATCTCCCGTTGTCTCAGCAGAACAATGGGAAGTTTAGGAGTATTAAATGACGACGCTGAGATAGGGAGTGGATTCAAAAAGGCGACCACCACCAAGGGCCTTAATTCCAGTCGCCAGCTTGCAGTCCCCCTTCCAGTCATCGTAAGCCCTTGAAAGATCATAAATTGAATTCCCTGAATAATCCAAAGGAGGAGTAGAAATCCTGGTGGCTGGCTAAATACAAAATGCTGGTTCCATCTTCATTCACAAGGATGCTCATCACCAGGACTGAAAACAGCGCATTGTTCTGTATTGGTATGCATACAGACACAACGCCTTTCCCTCCCACTTGGGCAGCGTGATTACTCAAAGTCTGCCCATGTGGTCAAGACTAAGACCCTTACAACAATACCCCACAGCAACCCATTGTCCGAGATCCATGTCCATAACCCTCAATTACTCACTCCAGTCAGTCCTTAATTTTGACATTTATTTGACTCTTGGATGGCGACGAAGGTGGCACTTTGAAGGCTTCGCCCAATCAATCAATTCATCTTCCAAAATTGTTTGTCATTTCCCATAAGTAGACTGCCTTCACATTCCACCGATAAATTATACGGTTTTAGCCTGAGCAATTTTTGGCAGGAATGGAGTTCGATTCGGGTTTTGTACTCCTTGAAAAGGGCAAGGGGTTCTACCACGTTCACGCAGAGCCATGCCGTCTGCTACCACGGGATTTCAAGAATTTGCAATTACTGATGCATACTCTTGTATGAGTAGGTCGAACCCTATTGATGGAAACGATGAAAGGATACAAATGATTTCATCTGTCAAGTCAATGTCAAACTGCGTCAATTGAACCCTCTCTACCGCCTGCCCGTTGGCATTAGAACAAACAGATTTTTCGGGTTTCTATTTCGACGGATATTGAAAAGCACTGAAATGTACTGGGAGGGAGCCTAATTGGAACCGAATCAGGGACCAATTCTCCGACAAATTTAGATGGTTAACGGCAAAGAGGTTGTCTGCCCCTTCAAACCTCGGGGATTTTGGCATCAGGTCGTTTGATGACCAAAGAATAGAACGCGTCAGCCGCCGTGTGACAGGGAGAAACCCCTCGGGTTAAAACAATGACGCTTCTGCCATTACGCGAACAGTTCCACCAAAGGCTAATATTCATCAGATGTACTTATAACCTTATCTTCATTCCCTTGGCCTTTGGAAACAAGGATATTATACGTCGAAGATGATCTTTCCAAGTCTTTTCTTTTAACATTTTTGATTCATTTTCCTCATTTGCCACTTTTAGAAATTAGTGTTTTGAATAATTCGAAGGCCGGGTTGGTGGCAACAATGGGGTAGGGGAATGACAGTGGGGTTGCATCATGCCCAAGATGACAAATCTATTTTTGATACGATTTTTCCTTTTATCTCCTCACTTTATTCCGGCTCTCCTTTCCCCTTTTCAGAAACTTTCTATTATCCCGTTTATTTGCTCAGTGAGAGCACTCGCCCGGGTTTTTTAGCTGGAAAGTGGAATAATGGAGAAAGCAGGAGGGGCTGGGGTCCTTGCTTTCTTTTTTTTCCAGTTGACACACCATCATCACATCCTCATCATCTTCCCTCATCATCCGCTATGAATAAACAGGAGGGAAAGTGATGACATCGGAGAGGGATTGAATTCAACCTAATTTAATATTTAAAAAGCAGAGTTTAATAATCCTCTGGCTCATGGCTTGGATCTCGTCCGTCGCCTTCCACCACCCTATGAAACTACTTTAATTACTTCCGCCATCTTCTACAGTCGACGCTAATACACCGACGGGTTTTCAACCTCGATTATTCATTCCCCTTCTCCGTCGAATTGGCATTTAGAACTCTCTACAGAAAGTTTTATTAATGCACGAGAATGAACTTTGTCACCGGAACTTTAGGCCAAATATCGACTCAGACAAACTATTATAATCATTGGAAAGGAAAAGTAAACTTTCGCATAATTTGCCATTTCCGCATATTGGAGCTTCTGATTATATTGATATTCGATTGGAATTTGTTTTCATACTCTGATAAATGGAAAATTCTGCTGAAAGGGTGGAAGGTTATTGTAAATAGGTTTAAGTTTGTGAATTCTAAGTGCCACGTGTGTTGAAGAAAAAGTAGCACATCCTTGCAATTACAAGAGGCAGTCCCAAGTTCCTGGTAATTTAGAGAACCCGATGATTTTGATGGATTGAGCTTGACGGAGGAATGAATTTGTCTTACGTTGATGGAGTGAGAATTAGATAATAAAGTAAGAAAACACCGCGCTCTAGCACCATACGAGAGCGGAACTTTGCTCATTAAAATGATTGAATATGGGCAACGACATTGGTCTTAGGTAACTTTAGGGAATTTGTTTCACAGAGCCGGTGACACTATGATTGCAGAAAGTAATGTATAGAATTTAGAACACAGCAGGGAGGATTCACCGGGAAAGGAAGCGGCACTCCACGTCGTTAGCCAATCAGGATCCTCCACGCGTCACCGTCGTCGTAATTGTGATGGAGTTGGGAAATTATTAATCGGAACGACGAGCATCCAAAACTTTCCTCAATGGAAGCATCCCCACCACATTCCCGGGACACGGTAGACTCTGTGGACACCTTTATGAGAAGAAAGTTTCCCAAAATCCTGTAGCAGTTTCATTTTTCCAAACATTTATTTTAAAATTGGATGAGATTTACACCGAAACTTTGTAAACATTAGGCTTAGAAAATACTCTGAGATGCAGTTTTATGAATCATATAAATTATACTTATAAACGGATCTTCAGCTGTACTCTAAACCCTTCAAACTATCATTATAAATGCATTTACGCAGAAATATTTTTGCGATTTCAGGTCCGCCGCATGTAACTGGTGACATGACTCCAACGTATCGCTCAAAGATTGGTGACACTGTGAAAATCGATTGCCCCATTGACTCTGGCCCTTCGCTGCAAGTCTACTATGAATGGAAAAAGGTGAAAAATCTGTTTTGTTGATTTGTAAAATAATATAAGTTGGAAGTACTCTTGGAAGTAAAGTGGGGATTGATTGTAGAGGCCTGAATATGAACCTACTCCAGCTAAACTGGGGCCAAGGAGTTATATTTATTATTGGAAATTCATTCTGGGTTGTTGAAAGATGCGGAAAGAGGAAACATAGTACTAAAGATGGAGATCTGGGATTTCAGCGGTTTATTCAAACACACACCCTTGAAAACATTTTTGGATGGTTCTGTCACTACTGGTCCCCTATCTTTTCCACAGAATGAAAACTATGTTCCTACTGGGAAGTATAAAGTGCTGCTGGTAGTACTGACTGATTGACTGACTGGTTGAAGGGAAGAAAAATATTGATTCAGATGAGTTTTGGGGAAAGGAGGGTAAATACTTTTACCCTGGTTTGCCAATATGGATCCGATTTCACTTTCCAAAGGGATTCCATTCTGCTCAAAGTCTTTTGGTCAGAGGTGACGATAGAGACATGGAAGTCACTTCACGTATTCCCAGAAATCCCAGCGGAAGTGGATTCTCATCCATTTGAGAAATACGAGAAAACGTTGTCAATAAGAAAAATAATGGAATGGGCTCTAACTTGAGCTCCGCTTTTGCCTGTATTTACATCGCAAATTTCCTGTCTTTTCTAGGATGGAGAAACAGTCACGTCTGCCTGGGATCGGTTTCGTGTTACTACGAAGAAATTACGGATCAAAGGGGTTCTACCAGAAGACGGTGGATTGTACCAATGCAAAGGTACAAACGGATTTGGAAGCAAGGAGCTGTCAACGAGACTAATTGTTGAAGGTATGAATTTGCAATTCCAAATTCAGTTTTGAACGATGCAAAAGACAAAAGCCAGAGTGGGTACAAGATTTCAGAGTAAAGCGTTTCTGGATGAATGTAATTATGTCATGTATTACTTAAATTGCCTTCATTTAACTGTCAAAATTGAAGCTGAAGCATGATCCACTTGACCTAAAACAAAAACTACCATTGCATTCACTGGAACTGGAACTGGCTCTTGTATTTCCAGCGACTGTATTCGGACGAAAGTGCCTGTTGAGCTTCCCCTTTCTGCCAAAATTCTTTATGACTACTTGAACCAATAAATCAGCGGATGGATGTGAAGTGTATTCGCATCCCTTGCTTTCCCCATCATCACCCTCTGGGACTGCCATATTCTAAGGCTGAATCAATAAACTCAAATGGAACATAGTCACTGGGTGAAATGTATTCAGCTTCCGACCATCCCTGGTAATCTAAGGGCAATGGAATTGGCTGAGTTCGTTACATTTCCTTCAGAGTCTAAGAAGGCGCAAAGTTAATTGTCTCTTGGTTGCGGAAAGAAATTTGTGTCACCCTTGGGAAGCATTAGAATTGAATTCTTATTCGAATCCTACCCACTGGAACCATTTTTTCCTCGCACCTTCTTTACCCCTCCAAGTTAAAAATCCGTTTCGCGTTCTTTTGTCTAAAGCGTTTATAGTCAAACAAGTTTAATGTCTTCAAAGTTTTCGTTTCGCCATTTATTTTCTAAAGCTTCTTTTAAGATGCTTTCTGTGGTGGTGGGAAACGTGACTTGGATGCAATGGAGGGGCTTTTACACGTCTCCTTTAAACTTTTACATGTGCTCAAACAGATTTAAGGTCTGAGAAGCTTAAATGTCTTCTAAACCAAGTGAATTATTTTGGCAGCGCGATTTGCTCACTATTAATTGGAATTTGGCATTGTGTTCAAGTTGTAGGCTTTGTTTTTCGAAATACGTTTCCATCTTAAAAACAGAGAAAGATAAGGAATCCCTGGGAAAGTGGTGTAGCAGCATTCAAATAACAATCCGCTTTGTCATTGAAACTACGGCTAGACTGCGCAGGTAACTTTCAATTTTTAAACTCCCATGGAGCTGAGTCAGGTAAAGACTCGTAGACTCCCCTGTTTAACTTTCTGGTCTGGAGTGGGTATTATTACTACATTCTGAATCTCGAGTGAATGCACAAGAAGTGAAAGACGAGACTTTGTCTCGAAGAACGACAAGGAAGAAGGGGAAGACTGCTTTCTCCGCAGAGAGTCCCAGATGCTTATTTTCCCATAAAGTATCCGCCAGCGTCTCTCGTCTAAATCCAGTGTTACTCAAACGTCTCTGTCACCCGACAACGTCTGGATCATCACGAACAAGAAATTCCCGTCTTTAGTTCCTTACTTTTACTACTATTACTATAGAACTCCTTTACGGGTTTCCTCTTGTCTATCTCCACTTCAAAATCCACAAATGCCGTCATCCAAGAGTGCCAACTTCAAAGGAGGCATTTTTAGATGATTAATGAGGACTCGGGATACAAGATTTCCGAAATGGGGCTTATGTCACCGGCGGCGTGAATTCGTTTTCTATTCTAAAACATATGGTAATATTGGAACCAATCGGGTGTGCATGAGGGCAAATTCTATTCTGCTTCACTTTCTCTGCTTATTCCTTGCGGTGAAAATTGCACAGGGACAGGCTTTCCTCTTGGGCGCTTTCAATTTTGATCTTTTTCCTTCTTTTCCAGCATAATTTGTTCCTCACGAACCAAGCGACTGTCTAGAAGTCAAAGACATTATTCTAAAAAAGTCAATCATAAAATCATTACTACAGAAACTGAAAGCCAAGACGAAGATTACCACGCCAGGATCATTATATTCAAAATTCAAAATCTCATTTTACACATCGTGCTCAAATAAACTTTGTTATTTCATTGGTAGGCTCCAGCCTCATCTATTTAATAGACTCACCCTCACACTCTCAGTTCAAAAAAAGAAATCTTACAACGAAAAGTTTGAGAATCATTGATACCATAAAATAGAATTCCTCCTTCCTTTTCATAATTGGGAGCCTCGTTATGGCCGGATGATAAAAAGTAAGAACGAAAAAAAAATCAAGGGGTTGTACTTTCTCTATAGTGTGTGAAAATGCTTTCTCTTTTGCACAAGAATTTCATCTTCGTTTTTGATGCTCGAGGGTGGTTCCACTCTAACGTGGAGTTCCTAATGCTACATTTTCTTCATCTCATAGCTCCCTATATCGTCAGAATTTCATCACAATTCCAATTTTTTGATGATTTAGATGGGTAGTGGAGCAAACACATCAGCCTCGGGTAATTTAGGGCAAAACTTGTGTTGGCTTTTAATGGGAAATCCATCAAAAACTTTTCTGAATTTCGCATTCTAAATTCCAAGAATCCAATATGAAGGAATATGAGTATGAATATTGTATTTTGGAGACTTGAGACCTAAATTATAAAGTCTGTTATATTCTTTTAAGTTTTTTCTCATCAGCAGGGGCGAGGATTGTAAGTAATTAAATAGTCCTAGAGTAGAAACTTTATGAGTCACAAATATTCATTTTGAAAGTTTGACGAGGAGAGTTTGGTGCTGACGTGCGAATTTCAACTTTCACCCTAGCGCTTTCTCCTTGGGAAAAGGATCAGGAACAAAGCATTTGGACTTATAACGTTCATGTGATGACTACGCTCTAAGATTTTTGTGAATGACTCTGAAGTGAGTTCAAATTTCTGGGAAAATGGGGAGGGAAAGTTGATTACTTGGTTCCTACACATTGGATTATTGGTTCTTCTGCTGGGATGAGATATGGACAGCCTCCCAGAGTCCCTTCCACTCCACTCAATTTGCTTTCTTCGAAGCTCACCCTCCTCTCTACTTTCTCAGTCTCCTCTCTACGACCATTGAAGACAAAAATATTTAACGAAAAAGAATTTATCTCCAATATAAATCCGACAGAATTAGGAAAGAGCTCTGCCTCATCTTCCGTTTCCATTTTTTTTTGTGGTGAAGAGAGGGAGATCAATCCGAACTGGAAAACGATGAGCTGGAAAGTCTTCATCTTCTTTCCTGTTTACAGAAAGAAGGAAGTGAATTAGGTAATGGAGTTGTTTAGATATGGAACCTTTATTTCTCCAGAGACTCCTTCGACCTGTCAAAGTCCCCTGGTGACAAGGCAAATGGACCCGAAACAATTTATGACTCAATTCAATTCAACAGATTGGAGGTCAGGAGATTTATAACTCCGCAGTTATATCGTTCGGTTACAAAAATTAAGGAGACACACGGCACTCATAAAAGTTCCATCGTTTGCATTTTCGGACTCCACTATAGACTGAGTTATGAATAGGAATATGGAACATTTCACAAGACTTTCTCATGTCCGTTCCAAACTTTCTCCAAAACTCTCTGGAGAGTTCATAAGAAACTCAAATGCTCTCAACATTTCTGTGTCCATTTTCTTTCTAACTTGCGGCTGATAAGTTACAGGAATACACTGGTCAAAGAATGGTGGGTGGATGGGGTGGGTGGGGGGTTTATATAATAAAAAGTTGTCACTATTGACGACACGTGTCACACATAACCCTATACATTATGAATACCATTACTATAAATTTTCTTTACTTTCTTACAACACAGAGTTTTGTTGTTTACGTACTTATTCATTCCTTGGAAAGAGCTCATCATCAAAAAGAGTGGAAACCCTGACTTGGCAAAATTCAAGTTAGTATTTTCCTCACCCCAACTTTCCCTGCTACTGTTGAAGTAAAGCGAGGAGACAAGGAGCAGAAGGAAAGTTGGAAGGGAGAGTCGCTTTCTTTCCGTCTTATAAAAAATTCAATTCATTTTATGTGTATTGGGCGATGGACGAAGTGTGCGTGTGTGTTGTAAACGGTGAGCTCTTTGTCTTCACTGCTAAGGTGCCGTGGACAAAAGCCAAACACTTCATGCCAAGCTTTCTTTAAAAATTCATGAAGTAAAACTGACGATGATTTAGAAAATAAGATTACCCATACTGATTGAGCAGCTCTGTTTTTACTGAATAAAAAACCCTGACTGATTACATTATATGCAAATCTGAAACTTTTTCCTGTTGGATTGATCATATTTCATTGACTTTTTAAATTTATGTCAGAAAGTTTGTAAGAGAGAAAGTAAGAATGTTAATAATTCTTGTGAAAGTGAAATAAGGAAGGAGTGAGTATAGTTTAACGGTCTGTGCTTCTTTGAAACCCAATGAAACCTGAAAGAATGAACTTCTTTATTGGAATTTTTTCTTTTCCTTTGACAACAGATGAAAATGGGGAGGTAGTTGGGGGCCTTGAGGAAGAAAGAAATGAATCTCCTACTAATAAGAATTTCTTTCCTGATGAAATTCTTGGCCTCCGTCCTTCTTTCATTGAAATCACGGCACCGCCATCCGGCTCTACATTTCGTCAGAAAGTAGGCTCAAGTCTGACACTTCGATGTAAAGTCGATGGACAGCCATTGCCGACTGTAGCATGGTTCAAAGAACGGGTGAGTGACATCCTGAATTTCATTTACATCCACCACCAGTAACAACCTACACGACTCTCCTGTTGTATTCGGCAGGATGAAATTTCACAACCGAAAGCCAATGGTCAGCAAATCGAACTAAAGGGACTGGTCTATGAAGACAGCGGAGTCTACGTCTGCATTGCGTCGAATTCATATGGTCAAATAAACGCCTCGTTTATCATTGAAGTCATAGGTAAATCCTCTAAATTACTCTTATCTGTGATATCCTGGTGCATTAATTGAGTGCATGATGATGTACTCAATTCTTCATAGTGTAGTGGCATGATTCATGTATTAGCGTTTTAGGCTGTCGTGGTTTAATACTTGTGACAGAATATTTTAAGCCTTATTTAACTGTGCAGAGAAGCCTAAGGTGAATTAGTATGTAAAAGGGAGAGTGAAAATGAGACTCAACTTTCTCCCAGTTTTCACCCACCCCTGACACACTGCGTGAGAAGTAAATAAGAAGTTACTCAAACCCAAAGTAACTGAATTAGGATCCGTCGAAAGTGGTAGAACTGATGCAATTGTTTGATTTGACAGAGACCGGGATGGAGGGTCCTTCAATAATATCCCTGGAGTCATCAAATCTGACAGCGCAGGAGGGGCAACTAATCCATTTCCGGTGTCTCATTAGCAGTGACACGCTTCCAAATGTCCAATGGCTGAGGCAGTTGGGGGATGAGGAGTTGGACTCCAATGCTGGACTCCAGGTACATCCCACGTTTGAGGTCCGACGAATAGTCTGAAAAATACTATCTAAAATTCTAAGCATTCTTTTGATTGGTTTGTTTCAGATGGCTGGAGTGAGGTACAAAGTAATCGGCAGTGGGAACCGCGTAACAACGTACCATAATGGGACTTATCTTAGTGAGCTTATTTTGCCAATGGAAGGACGCGGGGCTAGGATTGTTTGTTTAGCAACAAACTCCGGTGGTTATAAATTCGAAACGACGACTGTGACCCTCAAACGTAAGATTTCTCTTTTGTTCACAAATCCAATCCCGCAAATAGGATGAGAAAAAAATCTTTAGGGAAAGCCATTTGACTTAAAAGACTGCCAAATGAGATCTCTCTTTGAATTTGAAACGAAAACTATGTCTGGACAATACTTCCGTCCGTTCTTGTATTATTTCTTTTGATATTTTTAATCGAGAGTCGTGATTTTCCTTCGCTTCCGCCATTGCGGTTGAAATTCGGTTCTGAAATGAAGAGTTTCAAAGGCAATGAAGCAACCAGGAAACGATTTTCCATGGTAGTAGCGTGTACTATAGAATGAATCCAAAAAGCTTAGTTTTCTTTTGCGTCTTTTTATCATCTGAGAAGGTGGGTTTCCTCCCTTTCTTTTTTATCCACTTTCTCCTCAGATTCCACCAATTTCTTTCACAGGTATTGACTTTCCTTTTTCCATTTAATCACATGGACCAAAGGAAAACGAAGACTTTCTCCTTTAGCAAGGGACGCATATTGGAAAACCTAGAGAATCAAATCCCGCGGCTTTGAGCCGTCTTTCCATTTACTTGTATAGGTTGACATCGATGCACATTTTCCTTTTCATGGACACATCCCTCCGCTTTTATCCATAAGGAACTCATGTCCTGTCCATGTCGACCTTTTCCAAGACACAGGAGCTTTTTTTAGGTTGATTCTGACATTATGCACTTCGAGTGACATCACGTATCTTGCGTAAATCCATCTGATTTTGGAATTCTGTTCAGAGACCTTACGGCCATGTCCTTTTTCAAACGTCGCCCAGTATTTTGCCAAGATATTCAATTTCCTGTAGTATATGAGTTCCGTTTTGATTTCAGATGGTGAAATTGGAGATGGCAACCCAGTGCTCCCGGTGGCAATGCTAATTGCAATTCCGCTAACACTACTGCTCCTTTTCTCGACCCTTGCCCTAGTCTTTTGCTGCCTTCGACGGGCACAAGGGAGACCCCGAAGTCTCGACACCGTGACAACTACGACGACCTACGCCACGCCCCGTGATGCGACGAATAATGAGTATCAAGCCCCACCCATTCCTTTCTACAATCCACGGCAGCATCCATATCCTCAACATTGCAATGGTGGCTCAGCTCATTTCGGAAGCCAGCAGTACTACGGGAACAAAGAAAATGCTTGTGCTTCTCTCGTAAAGCATCACCACCCACCACATCTTCAGTACCATTCTAGTCCAGCATATGCAAGTGTACCTATTTGCGAACTCCCAGGAAACGTGTCATCAGCAACTTCAGGAATGAGTCGAGGACCACCACTTCCCTCCAGGACATTTCCAAATCAGTCACTACGCGCTGATAGGAACAGCTACAACACTCAAGGTTAGGAAACATTTTGAAAATCAATGAAGCTCTGTTGAATGGAATTAATTTATGAATTGAAAAATCCCATAGGACTCTTAACTCAGCCGCTATTAACCCAGACCGGTTCCTCTTCGGATTCAAGGGATTCACGACATAGCGGCCATCGCCCGGAGTTCCCTCCTAATTTGCCCAACACTCAGCGAACGAATGTGGATCATTGGTGCATGAGTTCTGGCGGAAGTGATGGGTCTTGGGATCGGAAGGCGTCAAAGGCTCATCATCAAATTCGAGTTTAAATTATTTCGACAGAAATTCATCACAATTCGTCACAATATTAGAAAAACTTTGGAAACTTTCTTACCTGAACTCCATTTTTCGGAATTATGAGAAAGCATGGTTGTTTTGTAATTCCCGTAAGTAATGTCTAAAGCGTGAGATTCTGGTTGGGAAGCACCTTTGTATAAGACATAAGTCATCGTTATAAATCAGGGACGCGAGGAGGGGTGAAAGGCTAAGAAAAATAAAGCTGTAGGAAAAGTGAAAGACGATAAATTATTTCGCAAGGGTTAAGGTGCAGATCAGCATAAGTTTACACTCACATGACATGCTTGTGTTACTGAATTAACAGCGGTGAATAAGAAACCGAAAGAAACCAAAGCTTATAAATATCCTAAAACAGACTCTAGAGTACATTAACATATACGTAATAATATTAGCTTGCTCTAACTTTGAACCGAATTATGCTAGGCTAAAGGGTCCATACTTCCAATAGCAGGCAGTCAGTCAGTCACCACGCCATTTTGTAATTTTGTGAATATTCTAAACTTAAGTGCGAGAATTTAAACGATGAGTACAGGATTACTAAATGAATGTTATTCAATGCTAATGTATGGAAAGTTATCAAATAAAAACTAAAAATTCCAAAAGCTGAGCACTGAGAGAGCTGAGAATTTGATGGATTATGAAACTGCCTCTCAAGTGAAAGTTACTTTCTCCTTACAGCAAAGATCACACCGGATTCCCATCAAAAGAGGTAAAATAAAGAGGCCAAAGCTTCTAAAAAATTCACAATTAGGTCCAGGTGAATCTAAATGTAAAATAAATCAGGAAAACAAATATTCAAGAAATAGTAAAATATTGTTTGTTATTTAATAAAGGCAGAGAAGGAGTTGCATGAAAATACAATGCCATATTGAACAACTTGGCTCTTAATAATAATTTGGTTTGCATTGGTCCATATGAAATGGCTAAGCTGATGAGAGATTGCGAGGGTTTCTTCTGGTAACTTTTTTCTTTTGCATAAACCATAATGCATAAATTACATGTCAATATATTCAGACGATTGAGCTGTTGAGGGAGTAGGCAGTGACTGGAGTGCATTGAAGCTCCATATAATTCCGAAGCGTGGATGACCTTTGATGCGGACTGTATGTGCTTGCTGACTTGGGCGTATTGACTAAGACATTTGAGTAAGTCGCTGGTGGTTGGTCGTAGTACCTTGATGCTGACTCGTACAAGGAGTCACTACTACTTGAGGCTGAGATTGTGAACTCCATCCTTTGCTTCTGCTGACATGTCATTTTCCTCTTGAGCGAATCAGGACACAATCGCGTCAAAGTGTCTCTTGACTCTGTCGAAGTCAAACTTCCATCATGACTTTGGGGCAAGAGGGAAGGGTCAAGCACAGCGTCATCTCTGATGAACGGGTCATAGACGTCATTGTGGTGGGTCAGCGTTGTGCTGACAGTTTCACCTGGCGACTTTGAAGGGACGGCTATTCTCCGGCATGCTCCAGTTGACTTAAAACTTATACGAGGTACTGGGATTGGAAGTTTACTTTTTCTTCGACATCCGTAGAGCTTATAGAAGCAAGCGATTATTAGCCCGATTACAACGATAAAACAAAACGTAAGCAGCAGTGTCCATTGAACTTTGGATGCTTTCTGACGAGAACTTTGTACTTTGGAGGTATCTAAGAGAAATTAAGAACCATAAATAACTTTTTCCTCGGAATAAACAATTTGAACCTTACCAATTTGAACAGAGACGTTGGCCTCGAGGTATTGGAATTCTTCCGTCATTGAGGGTCCTTCGACGAAGCAGATATAAGTTCCAGCCCTGCTCCGCGTCACATTGCTAAATTCCAGTGTACTGGTGTAAGTATTTTCCGACTTTTGAATGATTTCAGGACGATTGAGGAACTGAGAAAGTAAAAGTAGACACAAGGAATTAGTTAAAAGGTGCATTTGGGATTGTAAATGTGAGTGAAAGAGAGGAAACATTCTTTTCTTTAATGCGAAGTCATCCATCAAAAGGGAAAGTGGAGGGAAGCTGACGGACGGAGAAAGTCCAGGCTCACCTCCAAAGGTTTTCCCTTGTGGATAAATACTTTCTCCATGTCGGAAGCATCTTCAAGTCGCTTAAACCAAAGCAAAAGTAGCTTGCTAGCCGAAGCGTCCGAGCGGACAACACAGGTGAGGGTACCGTTCTCACCCGACAGCAAGGTCAAGTTTGTTGGCGTCAGGCTAAGTATTTCCGTCGTACTCCCATACTTCCATGATCCACCTTAATACAAAAAATTCATCCCATTCAATTACTTTCCTTATTTTTCTCGCTTAGTCTCCCCTTCCTAACTTTCACTCCAGAGAAGATCCTTCTTTGTCAAAAAAGAGAAAGTGACGTCTACTCCCTTGACTTTCACTGCATCAAAACTTGGGCCTTTCTCTCCGCTTCCGACTCTTGTATTCATTATTAATTCCACTTTTCAAAGAGTAAGAGTGTTTCACTATATGACACTTTGAGCCCAACGATATCCTCTTACTGAGCTTTCATTATTATTAAACAACATTTCCAGAATATAGGCTCAAAACAATGGAAACTTCAAATGGATTCCAAAGTTCAAAGGAGTCTCTTCTGACTAAAATACTATCTGGTTATTCATTCATAGGTTCAATTGGATGCTGAAACTTTAACACTGCTTGCTGAAGATTCAGGAGCACGGCTCCGTTTTTATCAGAAGAAGAATATTTAATTTACTAACCTGACACCTTGACATTGACCATGTACTTGGACTTCCCAAACTGGTTCTGAGCATCACATCCATACAACCCGCTATCCGCCTCGCTAACATTCGTCAACTTCAGTTCGGAGATATTGTCACCAGTCCCGAGTAAATATAGATTATTCTACATGTGTAAAATAGGAGAGGATTACAATTCAAACTTGAAATTGACAAGCAATCCATGTTATTTTTGAAGGGGAATGATAAGATAGGGAAAGAAATTAAACACTTTCACTTTTTGAATGAAATGTGTTTGTCATTGCAAGATGCGTGGAGGAAGAGGCTAAGAGGGTACACGGACCTTGTACCAGGTGACATTGGGAGATGGATGTCCAGTGGCTTCGCAGTGAAGGATAAGATCCTCTCCCTTGGTCAAGGTGACCACACCTTGGTTTGGTAACATGTCGATCAGGATTTCTGGAAACGAGCCTTCCAAAGGTGTCCTTTTTATCATGTTATTCTGAGACGGGTCTTCACCTGGATATACAATATCAAAATTAAGCATGCCCAAATTAATGCTCGTCGACGTAGGCGTAATTACCCTATTCAATTGTAATCTTAATGGAATTAAAGAAGCTTTGTAAATGGACAGCTTAATCCTTCCTAACAGAGCATGAGGCTCTACTATAAGACAAAAGTAAACTACCCATCAACAATGACCTTATTGCGTCCATTGAAACAAACGCATACGGCAGAGTTAGAGTTTATCAGTGTGTGTCAAGAGCATTTTAGTCTTCCTATTGTGTCAAGAGCAAAATTGATTGACGTGTTCAGAAGAGTTGACATTATTCTCTTAAATCCCTTTGCCCCTATCTAAGGAATTTGTTGATGAAGAAAAGGAAAAGAAAAGCGATTATTAGACAGATTTGACAAAATGTATTTGCGTTTAAACCTCCTCAAAAAGGTCAAGCAGGGATGATGGGTGTTTTGTTTACCCTACCTTCAATGGCTAAAAGTTGGCAGCTTAAAGTGACAGGGGCACTTAAGGCATCACAAGGTCCAGAAATCACTCACCATCAACAATTAAAACCACCTTGGCTCCTGTTGACCCAAAACCATTGACACCAAGGCATTCGTATGGACCACTGTCTTCGTGTTTTAGAGCACGAATCTGGACTATAGATTTGCTCGCAGTAGGAAAATGAAAACGATCCCATTGCATAACGGACTCATTTATCTAAGAATTAAAATCAGCATTATCCAATTTCCCTTCATTTTGTCTAGATCACTTACTTTTGTCCAATGGAAAATGCAAGGAGGGTCACAGCTAATAGGACAAGTGATTTCAATGTTCTCTCTGGGATGAGCCTTAATTACCTTCTCATTTCCAGCAGTCAGTACTGGCGGATCTGAAATATGCAAAATCTATAATTATTGATTCAATAAGAATCTCGAATGATTGATTACCTTGGGTGATGTTGAACGTGGAATTTGATTTTTGCTTAACAGTTCCAAGGTCGTCGATTGCAGCTAAGGAAGATGACGTTAAAATTTTAAGGAACAGAAATAGCCAAGTCCCAATCAGCCAGGACATTTTTGTCATCGTTTCTGAAATTAAATCAAACCGAAGGAAGTTCTATCAAGATTCTTAAATGAAAACAAATGTTGAAAACTCGACTTGTGGAAATGTTTCATAAGAATTCCTCATGGAAATACCTAAGTAGAATCTACTACAAACACCTCTATATGGGTTAGGTACAGTTAATTGCACAATTAACCGAATTATATTGAAACAAAAGCATTCCTGGGCTAATTTGATTTATAGCTTTTCGATGAACATGATACGCTTGTTGGTTTAAATGGATGAGTTCAAAACTGATTACTTTACAAAGCCGAATAATAAGTATTAGGAAACCTGGATCAAACTGGTGGTAGTTAATGAGAACAAATTAATTTTTAAGTGGCGTCGGATGAGCAAAGTATAATTTAATGGCTGTGATGTCGCCCTTTCAAAAGGAGCCGCTCCACGTTCACTTTACTTTCTCCACTCCCTTGTCATTGAAGTAGCCAAAAAATCCAAAATAAACGTACCTTCTGTCACTTATTACTCAAAGGTCATTCCAAGCTGTCATTCTTCCAGTGCAAAATATTAGCAAAGCATTGCCCTTGAAGAAGCCATAAATCAACTAATACTGCACAGAATTGTAGAGCAATTGGAGATCCAGCCCCACTCGGAGAGC
The DNA here is from genome assembly GCA_009869845.1 of Pseudachorutes palmiensis. NCBI lineage: Eukaryota > Metazoa > Arthropoda > Collembola > Poduromorpha > Neanuridae > Pseudachorutes > Pseudachorutes palmiensis. The sequence continues at coordinate 9,588 of VNWY01000390.1, read as the reverse complement.
GTCGTAATGGATTAAGACGTTTAATTTTACGACTGGAAGAGCAAAAGCAATAACTTGGTTAACTGTGTGTAAGCAGTTCTTCGAGGACTGTTGATTACGGCTGATCGAGACGTACTGAACAATGATTCCAGTGCGAATGGGTTTTGTTCGTGGTGGTGGTGGGGATAATGCTCAAGTGGCGAGAGACTCTATTAGTCGTAGACGCAACAATATTTTTAGACGACGGGACCGTAGGGCCCGAGAACCGATTTGTAACCCATGAAAACCATCGTCACCTCTAAAAAGCCGAAATCAGAGTTCACACATGCACGGGAGCACTACCAAACTTTGAAGCGCAAAAACTGTAAATCAGACCTAGAGTAAATCAGTCAGTACTTGCTGAGAGTGTTCGCAATTTAAAACCAATTTTAAAACATCTAGAAGCTTGTTTTGCTAAGCTAAAACTGTGAAATCCTGAAATGGAAGAGACGCGTTGTGAACGACGCCCTAGAAAATATTCCAACGAAATTAAGCATTAGGAGATATGCCATTATCAACTACGACAGTATCATTGGCAAGAATTATCTATAATTATACATCATGTCCAGATTGTCAAATTATAGATCCATGATTCCACTGATTCTGCAAACTAGTGTTTCAACAACTTATTATCGCCCTTCAGTTTTCTCGTTTAGTTGTTAACAAAAGGCGAGAGAAAGCTTTAAGAGAGAAGAAAATTAGGATAATTTGAATAGCGGAAGATGCTACAGATTAATTTTTGCCGAGCTAAAACAATTATTGCAAAAATTACCATTCAATTTAGGAACCAGAAACTACTCGAGTCGTGCAAATTCTTTGTGATCTGTGTGACATTTCTTGCAAGTTGAAAAGATGTTATTCTCGAATAATCATGCATGACTTAGAAAGGAATAAACATTACGATTTTTATTTGTTCCCATTTCCTTCATCAGGATTGGACGATATGTTTTTCATTTGTGTCAACAAGACGAGATAGGAGTGGGAAACAATGGACAAGACGAATTATGATGACAACTGCTCATTAGATCCATTTGACAGACACAATCAGCGTCCATTAGTTATCAGATTTTTCGCTATTTGAAACCACCCAAAATTTGCACACTTGGCATAATGGAAAGTGTTTATACACCTAATTGGATAAACGAATCCGATCGTTAAGTCAAAGTTCTTAGGACCCTGATAAATTATCGCCGGAGAGAGCTCAATAAAATATTAATAAATATTTAATTGCTGGATAGGCTTCATTGTTCCTATTTGTTAGGTGGTCCGTATACTTTTAACACGGTTTTATGTTGTCGAGCGTTTACTTGTAGAAGTCAAATGTCACAAGTCATCTCATTAGATTTTATGATGCAAAGTCAAACATAGATTTCCTTAATCTGTGATCTGATAAAGGGAGGATTAAAGTAACATCGGCCAAATCTCGGTGCTCCTGACGCCGCGCCAGAGATGATCCTCCATTTTTCATCTGCTGCAGCTTTCTGCTTTTGTTTCAAACCGACATTTTATGATTTTATGTTCATGTTGACAAAACGAGATCGCTGAAACGGAAGAACGACGTACAAGAAACTGTGCAGGCTAAAGCGTTAAAAACAAACATTTTGGTTTTTACCATTTCTAATCCCAACGGACGAAAGCAATTTATTCTCCTATTACCTCATAAATTAACCTAATGCAAAATATCCATCACGAACTTGGACTCCACACAAATATTTATCCAATGGGCAAAAATTCAGCGGAACGCGTTTTCTACAGTCTAATTGGCGTATCTCTGTCAGCATACCATCCCTTGGAAGATGATGCGAAAAAAAGTAAAGTTTTGGCCAACTCTAGAAATGCATTGCTTTTTAATCTTCCAAGTACATGTTTTTAATCGCTAAATTCTCTTCCCAAAGATAGCAACAATTTAATATCAGGTGTATTTCTTGTTGGCTTTCTTCATTTTGTCCATTTTGATGAAATTCGGGTTCCGTGACGGGGGAGGGGGGAGGGGTTGCACACAAATTCGGGCAAAATTCCCCATTCTCCGCTCCCACGGAACAAAACCCGAAGGAATATTCTTCATGCCGAGGAATTAATTCACAGTGAGATCCGTATCCAAATCGATTCCAGCCGTCGAAAGTGTATTCGAGATCCGCTTTGATTTCGGGGGTGAACTCAAGATGGATGTTTCGTAAAACTTAACATCTTAGCAGAAATCGGAGATGAAGCACCAAGAACAACTGCCAGTGACCAACTAATGCCGAACAGGATATTGGGAATTGCTTTTAAATAATTTTGGTGAGGTTTTAACAGTTACAAAAACCAGTATTTCTCCTTGGGTCCACAAGGGTTTTTTTGATGAGCAGAAAGTAGGATGATGGTCAAAGGGAAAGAAGTCGAGAAGTAGATAACCCGTCGTCATTTCCCAGTGACATGACCAAAAGCAGTTGCATCGATGAACAAAGATTGGGTGGCCAATCAAATGCAAATGTTAAAGGGTCATACAAAAGGCACACGGAGCCAAAAATCTCGGGGATGTAGAGTCTAAAGACTGCCAAAACTACCCCATTGGTGCTCCATTAATTTCGCAGAGTCGCTTTTAATTTTAAATAACCAATGCAAAATAGGGAAACGATAGAGAATATCATATGCTTATAACAGGATTGTCTCAAAAATGAACTTTAAATCACAATTATAGTCCGCCTGGCATATGTTGGATATGTGATTATCGAAGATCAGGTCTTGGCTTGTCATTATTACGGTACCAAAGAATTGGAGTCGCTTCCTCTGTTTTGAGGAATAAATCAAAACACGCAAAAGTCAGGCACCTCCTGAAAAGGCATTGTGGAAGAGCGGATCTTCACCTTCTACAGAGCCTTGTAGTCAATTAAAGGTTTAATAGGTCGAGCTATTCTTTTTTGTCGTATTGTAGTAATTCCGCAATTTGGCAGATGAGGTGAAACTCCTTCCTATGAGGAATAAAAAAAACTGGCCCGACCGGGTTCAATCAGCAGTTGGAAATGACTTCTCGAGGACCCGTGTACAGTTGCAAAAAGGAGTTAGTTTGCGGAAATCGGGTTTCTTGTAGCATTCCATTCTCCGCCTATCTCCTAATTATGCAACAACCCACACACACTAAAGTCACGATTAAATCCTCAACCTCCCTGACACACATCATGGAAACCGAATTTAATAAAACTATACTAAAAATCCCTTGGCTTTTAAATGGGGAAAGGAGCAGGATTGCAATTGCGAATCAAAAAGTTTCACATGATTCCTTTGGTTACTTTGTGTTGAAGAGCTTGGGAATGTTTTGATGCCCAACTGGTCTCAGTTGACCCAGTACTGCTTCATGTCACAAAGTCATTAAACAAGTCATTAATCCCTTGTTAACCCATTCAGAACTTGTCAAGAAAGTTCAACTTTTCATGTCGTTAAGGACAGGAGCTGAAGCGTCCCTTGAAAAGCGCGGGAAAAGGGGCTTTTGAACTAACTGTAAAAAGGAAGCGCACGTTGGCTGGAATTGCATCAGACAAAAACCTTGCCCTGGGGGATGTGGCGCAAATCCCTCCTTCCACAGATGGACAAATCAGATGCAACAATGCAAAGAAACTATGATTGCAATTTCATTAAATAAAGTCACTTGTAAATCCATTTTATGAATGTACTAATAATGGATTTTGATTGGTTAGATTTTTATTTTAATCAATTTTGATTCCCACAATTTTCCCAACCCAGTTGCTCATGGAGGCCCATGACTTTGAAGGTTGGTTTTGGTTTTTGAAAATCCTTCTTTTCTTCTCCTGACTTTGCAATTTTCACTTTACCTTTTTTGTTACCTAATTTTAACCAGTTTTAAAGGTCAGTGGTTGACCCATTGTTAATTCCCTTCAATGGCAACTGTTTGTCGAAGACTGTCGTCAACCCTTGGTCCTAAAGCGATCAAATTCTTTAGCACCGGTGGGGCAAGGCAGCAGCTTCCGATAATGGCAATTGCAAAACGTCGATACACAATTGGTATTCACTGGTACGTTAATTTAAGACTTTTCAGGTAATTAAAGTATAAGAATGACGGTTTTAATTTTATTTTCAGTGACATGTGCACCACTTCTGCAACGACAACTCCTGCCACTGTTGAAGAGCTCATGGATGAATTGATTAAATCTAACAGCGAAACTGAGAATGAGAGGATAAAGTATAGGGACCTAGAGGTAAGGCCTAAGGGGTCACAACTTTAGATTAGAAACAATTGTAATTGATTATAAAACTATAATTTCAGGACAAGTATAAGAGGGCACTGGCAGATTCAGAAAACCTTCGGACGAGGCTAACGAAACAAATCCAGGATCAGAAATTGTACGCAATCCAGAACTTTTGCAAGGACTTGACTGACGTATGATAGCATTATATAGTAACCGAGAGTACGGGTAATAGGAGTAATATTGTAATATAATCGGCTGTATTTTTGGTGTTAGATTGAGGATATTCTTAGTCTTGCGATTGAGAGTGTACCAAAGAAGGAACTGAACGAGAACAAACGCTTGAAGGAACTGTACGAAGGTCTCACCATGACGGAAGCCCAGCTTCTTAAAGTGTTTAAACGACATGGACTTTCCCAAGTGAACCCACTGAACACAAAGTTCAATCCGAATGAGCACGAGGCAGTTATGCAAAAGGTACGTCGAGATAAATGTCAGCAGGAAAAGTCCGTTTCTAATGTCTGTAACTCTTTTACCAGGAGGAGGAAGGGAAGGAATCTGGAACGGTAATCTTCGTGTCTAAACTGGGGTATAAATTGCACGAGCGAGTGATTAGACCAGCAATTGTGGGAGTGGCGAAATGATTCTGCATACCAATTTTTCTCACTCACTCTTCACTTTTATATGAAGACGGCAGTCCTGAAAGTCAATAAAAATTATTCCAAAGAAGGTAAAACCATTTCCCCGGTTTCTGGGGTTGTATTCTGACATGATCAAACAGTATAAATACTTTCCTTAAAGCTACAAATTTATATAATATAGGTAGGTCTGTGAAATGAAGTTAAAAATGATGACTTAAAAGAACAATTATGATACTGCACTGTTCCAAGGTTTAGGACTTTTATAACTGTTGAGTTTTTGAGAGAAAGTACTTATTGGTGAATAATTTTTGGAGGCTTAGTTATAACCTTCCACTCTCCTGTATTGTAATTCATCTGGAAATGAGTTTCTACAATTGCAGGAACCATCGCTCCGTCCCTCGAGTGATGCAATTCTTCCCGCTCGCTCAGCTTAATTGTTACAATGTTTCCAAGCTCCGGACAAGGGTTATCTGGAAATATTTATGCATAATTAGTAATTGATTACTAAAACTCAGAATTTAGAATGGAAGGTCTCGTTTACCCCTGGTACCGGCCATGAATTTCAGGATGTGCTCCTTCTCCGGTCGGGTGGCCCGATTGGCCGTGACGAATATCGACTGAGCCTTTTCCATCAACTCCTTCTGCTCGTACAGTACGAATACTTTCATTAACACGACGAACAAAATCCTTCCAGGTCGGACTTGAGACTTGAGGTTGTGGACTCTGTGGTGAGAAAAAATGGCGCGACAACAAGGATAAATGCGCGGGTATGGTTAAGTCAACGTTATCAAGCCTGAATGACTGAAAAATGGCAAATACTGATTTGCTTTAGCCTTTACAAGACTCACTGATCTACTCATCTACTACATCACATCTACTACTGCTACATAAAATAATAGATCAGCCGTCCGTCCAACAAGCCCCATGTTACTTCCACCTCCGCCATGGCCTTCCTAATTTCCAGATCCGCAGGTTCTTTTTCCAAATTATTCTAAGCGTTTAACATCAAAGAAAGAGGGGTACGCTAGGGATTCCACAACCGATTGTGAAACTGTGTGGCGTTGCTTATCTACAAAACTTATTAATGGAGATAATTTAACGAGTCCGGACATAATCTGGACAACATAAAATTGACCCCTGCCATGTTAGACTGCAAGCGGAATTAAAATGAGGATAACATCCACAAAACTAATACTAATTATACGTTCGATTTGATTAGGATAATTGAAACTAAGGTTGATTCGTTAGTACATTTTGTTCTGACGTATACTTATAGTCACCTAAAATACATCTCATTTGATGTAATAAACTACTAACCAAAATTATATCAAATTAAATACTTAATTACCTACTAAAACTAAGTGAAATTGTTACCAATTTTCAGTCAATGAGTAACGTTATACCGAATTTTGGGTTCTTTATATCCTTGTGTTACCCCGATATCCTCAACCGCAAGTCAGAAGTCTTAAATCGATAATGTTCATTTTGACCTTCGTTATGGTCGTAAATTCAGTTTTATGGGAATCCAGGTGTATCACAGAATTCTTTGCAAATTGGTATAATTAGCTTAAGGTCATAGAACAATTTTTGTATTTTTTATTGTAAGTAATGCAAGTTTCAGATGAAACGCATAGACGAAGGAGTCTGCTTTTTAGCGAAACCCTTTCCTCATCTTCTCTTCACTCTCAATTCTGAAACTCCCATGCCGAATCTACGGCTAATACAAAAGTTGTTCCTATGATCCTAGCGAATTCAGCCAATTCTGTCGTACACCAGGAATGCGGAATTTCATTTTAAAAAACCATAAGCACTGGCTTTCATGTTCTAACATGAACCCGTGGCTTATTCAGACTCCATTCTCGGAAGCCCACTACTGCCCTAGCTAGTGCTTTTCAAGAAAAAAGTAGAAAGACCATTACGGGCGAAAGGCGTTCGCAAGTCGACTGGTTTCCGAAATTCTGAAAATGGCTTCTGAAATCAAGCTCAAAACATCTAAACTTTTTCCAGAAGCCAGTTGTATTTCGGAAACCAGTCGCAACAGTTTTTAATCATGATCAGATGTTGCTATTCCCTCACATCCTCCGCACCCCTGCAAACGTTCTCAAAGGGTCCCAAATGATAAACCTTGATAAAAACATGCCTGTCGATGGGGTATTCCGCGCATAAACTGGGAACTCAAATAACCTTGATAAAACCCATATGCGCAAAACTTACGGATAGTGTAACGTAGTTTTGTGTTTGGTGATTAGGTACTTGCAATATAACCGTTTTAGTGAGTGCTTGAGCAATTGCCGACGGTGGAGATAGTCGTGGTGTTTCAGCAGCATTCGGTGTATTTTGGGCCTATGACAAAAACCATTTAACAGATGGAAATAAATTGAAGTGGAAAGCTACCTTCTTTGTTTCCCGAATGACAGGCTGTTGAGTAATGACAGTGGTTGGGACACGAGACGGTGCTCCACGGTCGTCTCGTTTCATGGTGGGTCTGGGGGGCGTATCTGGAAGCCTGGAATACGAATGCTGAGACCCCACCGGCGGTGAAATCTTTTCCGGTGTTGGATATGACACAGGTGTTGATGGAACCATAAGAGGAGTTGGTGGTGGAGGTGTCGGAACCCTTACTGACGACGGCAACCCAGCAGCATAATCCGGAGCTTCAAAACCGCTCCCATCGTCACCCTGACTTCCGTGCTTTTTGAAATCATCCCCGTCTGAAAAGCAGAAAGAAATTGAATATCATGGCTATGGCATCTATTTTATAGCAGTTTTACCAGTAGCTTTCCGTCGTCGCTTGTTTGAACCAAAACCTAGAGGTTGGTCCATGATTTCAAGCATCTTGATCCCACCCTTTTTCTCTGTTCCCGGCCGTCCTAGTGGTCTTGAAGAATTAATAGATGCCGGAGCACCAGCTACTCTACTTGCAGATGGTAGACTCGGAATCCCTTTCAACGGAGCTATGAAAAAAGCAGAATTAGTTCACTACGAGTTATCATTGCGTGAACAATTACTAGTGTCTGTCATTTTCCTCGGCATGCCTCTCGTTCTCAGAGGAATTGTTGGAGCAGGGATCTTTTTGAGGTTGTGTTTCGCAGCATCAGATGCTTTATCCATCAGTTCCTTCTTTAACATCAAGGACTTTAATTTTATCCGTTGATTAAAGTGCTTCTGGATCGGTTTCTACATAAGAATACAACGGTTGATGATTCAAATCGGCCTGTACAATGTAACAATTAACTAACCTGAGTTCCTACCACCACGCTGAGTGCAGTTTTGTTCAAATAGTGGCATTCAATAGGCAGCAAGTTTAAAGTACTCCTTTTCACTGAAACACAAATACTTGTCAGTTACTTGTCAAACATTATTTCTCATCACACTGCATACACTTTACCACAATAATTCTGGCTACAGCCTATAAACAGCATGTAGCACAAAGGACTATAGCAAACTCACTTTCTTTCGTTACTTCTTCAGCGAGATCATAAAATATTCTTCTGTTTTCTTCTGGTTCTGTAATTTCTATATTGAGGCAATTTGTTGTCGGGAAGGATTTCAATATTTCTGCTAGCATAGCCACCCACTGCTCACTGTCAGCTTGAGCGACTTCCAAAATCTCCTCTAGCTCCAACTTCCACTGTTGAATTACAATTCAATCATCAATGCATCCTTCAGATGAAGTTGAACGTATCGTATTCAAAGCGTACCTCATCTATGCTCCTCTTTGGTATATGGAAGAAAGAGAGTAGCAACTTCAACTTGACCTGTGTCTGTAGGTCAATGAAGCATTCCTTAATATTCCTCAGAGTGTCTGCTGTTAACTGTGATGTGATTGAGCCACTACTCCAAGGTTCATTGGAACCCAACTTGTTATGGAGCCAGAGCGAAGTGTCACTATCCCTCACATTCGCCATTGTCTAATTAATCAAAATAAAGAGGTCATTAATTAATTAACCACATGGATAATACGATCCCTTACCCTCCTCTCCCGTGCCCCTCCAAACAACTGTGCAGATTTTTAAAAACTTCAAACCATCAAATATGGATGGACAAAAAGTCACTCAACACATTTCTCATCCACTTTACTCATGGGCGCTCGGATTTCCATTCCGTTAAGAAAATACCTCCACTTCACGCTTTTATGTCAAACTCACATGCTTCAATTATTTTATAAATTGAGTAATAACGCGTAGTAATTCAGACGTTTTTAATTACTATTATGACCTGGAGGGCCAGAAGAAAGTATGCAAGAGTGAGGGTTTTTGCCGTCGTTTTTGTTTGCATTTATATAGGTATGCCTCCAATTCACCAGCCGAGCAGCCACATTTCCCCAGCCGACTGCCGCGCTTTATGCATGGTGCTCAATAATTTTCATAGTTACTCTACCAACATATTTCCAGCCGACCACCCAATCCACACTGTTTCCGTAAGCAGTCACTGCTACGGAGTGTCGCAGCGTATGGTACGGTACGGAGTTCTGTATCCTGCGAACTAATCGAAAAACCCCAAAATTCAGAAAGTTTAGGAATGAAAATAATGTCAGTTTTGTAATTAAAATAACTAATTGTATTCACAATAGATCAATTCATTTATTCTTTGCGGGGACTAGAGATGTCGGATGTAAAAAGTTGAGTAGAGTAGCTATCACAGTGGGCTTGTATGTATGTATGTATGTTTTTCGGAGTGGGGAGACTATCTATTGATTAGAATAGCCACCCCATGCTGATCAGGCCGCGAGGGCCCATTTCAGTCTC